>JAHWFP010067629.1:4415-20835 GCA_023313725.1 Lithobius niger | reverse complement strand
CTTATAGCTAATAGACTTCCTCGACGTAACTAAATTAAATAATAACATTTCATCGTCGAATTGAAATCCTAAAGATTTGTGTTAACGCAGCCGTAAAAACAAAAACATTTCAGCTTCGTTTAAAAGAGTCTTGTCGCATTGTTGCATGAATGAATAGGCTTACGGTCGAACAAATTCTCCATTAGGCCTATCTGCTACTTACGAAACTAAAACTGCCGTTAAAAAAATTAGGCCTAAGAAAATGAAAATTAGATCTAAAATCACGTTACCATGGCAACGTCAATAGTTGCTACGAGTCGCTGCTGCAGCGTTTCTCCTGTCCCTTCCCTACTACCACTGATCTATATTAGGCTACGTTGCGCATTACGTTGTAACACTGTAACTGTGTGCGCGGAGGCATGCCGTGTTGTAAAAATGAATAGGCTTACTGTATACAATCCAAATCTCCGTCAGTTGCTACTTACGAAATTAAACTTGTAAATTAGGCTTAAACGCTGACAATTATGCCTAAAACGTAAAATAGGCTTAAAAGCTAACACATTTGTAACGGGCAATTCTGATGGTTACTGTTTTTAGATTATATAATAGAGATAGCCGTTGTAGTGCATGATAGAGGTGTGTGCCTCAACATTGGAAGTGGAGGAACTGTACAGAAGACCAATGCGACTAGATAGTCGCCCCTTGTAGCCCCTGTTACTTTTTTACTTTTAATTCACTACACGAGCCTACAACCATAAGTCATACGCTCGACGCTAAAAACTTAATCTACAACTTAACCTATTCAGTGATACAGTTATATACAGTTACAGACAGCTTGGCTGTATTAACAATTACAGTATTTACCCCGTGCTCACTCGAACAAGATGCAACGATGCTCGGGCACGGGGAAAGTAACATTGTCGTAGTAGCTTCGGGGCTTGTTGTAAGGCTGTTTTTCTTACTGTGTAGTTTCATTTTTCTTAGGGTGGGCGCATGGCCTAGGACCAAGGCCCCAATAAAGCATATTGGATCGGATTGGATTGGGCGGCTCCATTAAATATAGTCAATCGTTGTCGAGAACCAAGATGAAATGGTCTTGGTTTTCGATTTAATCTTTCAGTTTTAAACCGTCTGGTGCAAAGTCTATAATTTTGAGGCCTAAGGCCTCAAAATTGGACGGCCGACATGACTCTGCGATTTATTTACTTCTTCAATGCAGGCTTCGGGAAGCTAGTTGAATTGTTACCGCGATTGTTTGCCATAATACTGCATCTGCTTGCAACAATGCAGAATCAACAATCCATCAGTTGATACTCTACATCAAATAACAAACATGGAAAAAAGCTTGGGAGAATCTGAACAGAAATACGCATTTCTAATGTTTCGTTTTTTCGCAAACAAAATTGGATCTACAGTGGACATACCGTGCACATGATAGACCACACCGTAGCTATTACAATAAAAATGAAGAGAAAAAAGCCAACTAATTAACTGAACAAAAAACGGCTTCGCCGTTTAGAAAAAATGATTAGAGCTCGTATGCCCATACTCACAGCTGTCAAGGAACACGAATAAAAACGGATTAGAGTTCACTCGAACGCAACGAACTATAATTTGAACTCCAATTCCAGGGAACAAGGATTGTCACATGCCAGCCTACACACAAAATACACATATAGCCACTCACAATAATCAGACTTAAAATGTAAAACGCAGACAAATTTTGAAAAAGCCAGTATAATACACAAATTAAGTGCATGTACAGGCATTAAACATTTCAAATACAAACAGTGTTCACTTTCTGACATAACCATTCAGTAAAATGTATCCTTGTTACCTGGAATTGGAGTTCAAATTATAGTTCGTTGCGTTCGAGTGAACTCTAATCCGTTTTTATTCGTGTGCCTTGACAACTGTGAGTATGGGCATACGAGCTCTAATCATTTTTTTCTGAACGGCGAAGCCGTTTTTTGTTCAGTTATAAACTCCCAAGTTAGTAATACATGTTTATTTTTTGCTCGGTACTATTTAGCAATTAGGGGTAATAGGAGACCCACTCGTCCGAAATGTTTTACCTCAAAAATGCTTCTACCTTAATAATGCAGGATTAGAAGAATTAGATTTTTAAGTTAAGATGGCCTTCTCGGCAAATCGATCAGTGTTGGTGTAAAGACCTAAAGAAGCTCGCTGATGATGGTTCGTATACTGATGGACGAATTTTCAGTACACTGGCTACGATTGAGATAATAGTTGTACTGGCTGATCGCGGCTGCATGGCGTCGCAGGATGATTTACCAAAGACGTCACTTTGAAATTATAGTGTATATTTTTTACAATACCTAATGAGTTTCATCAAATCCATACTGCCAAAATGCATAAAAAACAGCACCAGGCACCACATTTTCTGGAACCAGTTGACATTTCAAAATGGTTGCACTACGAAAGTGCAATACAGCAGAAAAACTTTCAGGATCTCCTCAAGTTGGCATGCAGAAGAATCAATTCAGAATAACAAGTAATCCCTGCGTCGACTGCATTTAACAGGACAATTTCATCTTGCAATTTGCCACTGACAACAGTTGGAATGATGCCTATAATCCCTATACCTGTTCCAGAACTGGACGCTGTCTGGACAGTTATTTGTAGATGTGTGCAGGTATCAGAAAAAACTTCAAAATTAATATACAGTCACCACGTTTGATGAGGCGCTTTATTGCAAAGCGAAGGAGCTTTCATGGAATCCACCAGATAGTTGCAGACATCTCATTTGTGCCTTGGTAGTTTCCACATCGAAATGAACTACATGCGAGCAATAGATCAACATATGGAATCTTCAGGACTGGAAGGTGTTTGGGTGGAAGCGGAAGTTTATAGTGAATGTACAGCTACTACTATTCTCAGTGGAAAGGCATGGAACGGTGGAATTCGTGCTCATAAACTGACAATGGAAGAAGCCCTTTGCTGAATTTTCTGGGACAAATTTGTGCTCTCATTGCCATTGCCTAACAACAAAGAGATAAATTATAAGGCAAACAAACTGTGTGATGAGATATGCAACGGTTTTCTTTCCAACAATGACCTTGCTGTCCACTCTGCAAATGAAGAGCCTCTTCAAGACTGTTCGGATATCTCACATCTTCTGCAAGAATTTGCTTTAAATACTGACAATCCAACATTCAAGTACTGGACCCAGTATAGGGATAAGGTGCAAGTATTACAGGGATTTTATTCAAGCCGAGCAGGATGGAATGTGGTATTTACATTTAGTCTCGTTTGAAAGAATGTTACCAATGTTAGTCATATATGACCATGTCAACTACGCTAGATGGGGTGCAGTGTACCTTGCAGAAATGCAGCAACTTCCATCTGTCGTTCCAGAAGTCTACAAAGGATTTAAAGTGGGTAACTTTGTAGTGAAGCACACTGAATCCCATTCCTCTTCCGTTTCCATAGACCAGGCGGTTGTGCATGTAAACAGAATTGGGAAAGTATCTGTTGGTCTCATTGGTATAACAAGAAATGAGTCTTCAAGACATCGCTGGTGTTTAACATACAAAGAACGTGCACAATGCACATCTACCAGAAGACACCCATAAAATGTTTCGACTTGAAAAAGACAGAGACTGTTCTGCTCATGTCGAGAGCAGCCACAATAGAATGAATACAGATGAAAGTGATGTGGTAAAGCTTACTGAACAACTGATGAAATTCAAGGAATTACACAGAGAAGGTGAGAATCTAATCCGTATATCAACAAATGATGTGGCCCCTGATAACATCAAACAAAACTTGCTTACTGCATATTACCGTGGAAAAGAAGCTCTTACTGAGATTGTGACAAAGCGTTTGAGACCAGAGCCAACTACTCCCTTAATGAACAGGCTCCCAAAGAAGAAGTCCAAAACCTTTGCTACGATATACAAGGTTCCACTCACAACAAATAAAAGTAAAAAGGATACCACCGTCAAAGGTGGCCGTCACCTGTTCCAACACCTTCTCGTTGCTGCAGATGCTAAACGGGAGGTTGACATTGAGGATCTCCTTAGGTATGAGCTGTCACCAGTTCCACTTGCATTGCTAATACTGATGGAAGCTTACACATAAGTAATAAATCAGTCTTAAGGCAGATACTGGAAGATGAAATTGCCGAAGGTAGGTAGCTAAATCTTCAGAACTATCACAATGCTACATCATTGATAGGATGGGACTGGTGCAAGCTTTAGGTAAGCCTAGTAGAGCTAAAACCTTCGGAGATCAATCTGTCACCTTCAGTGGCATAGTGTTCAAACATCAAAGCGCAGAAACTACAAGGGTCGATGTCGTCTTCGATCAATACTTACCAAATTCCATCAAACGCAGCACTCGACAATATCGTGCCATGTCAAACCTGTGACTCATTAGGCGAGATATTGATGACCGTGGAGTACCCCTTCCACATAATTGGTTGTCATTTATTGACATGCCTGAAAACAAACAGGATCTCAGTGATTTCTTGTAATCATAGTTAATGACCCAAGCTCAGGAGAAAATTCCCAAAGGCCAGAAAATTATAACTGCTGGAGGATAAAAACACATTTTGCGAGCTCCTTCAAGTGATGATCGTGTCTCAGCATCCTTACATTCCACGCAGCGAGGAAGCAGATACACGAATTATTCTCCACGCAGCCGATGCCACCCAGTCAGGATGCAATCGAATCATTGTAGACAGTAAGGACACAGATGTTCCTGTGCTACTTTTACACTTTCGTAAAAGCCTGTGTACTGAAATCTGGCAGCGTGTTGGGATGGCAAAGCAATATACATACATGCCTATTCATAACATTTGCAATTCATTACCAGATGTTGTTTGTGACACCCTTCCTGCATTTCATGCAATCACCGGCTGTGATACCACTAGCCAATTTGCGGGCCAAGGAAAGAATACTGCTTGGAAGGTATTCCTCGAAAATCACACCTTGCTAGCAGATCTTGGCAAAGGAGATGTCGCAGAAAGAATGATTTCAGCATCTGAAAGGTTTGTTAGTTATACTTCCGAGGTTCGTCCCTTACATCCATTAACAAACTCCGTGCAGATCTATTCAAGACAAAAGCTCCAGAGCAGCTACCACCAACTTACGATGCTTTTGAACATCACGTAAGGAGAGCGCATTATCAAACGCACACCTGGCGAACCTCCATGGATGCTCAACCAGTGCTGCCTTCAGTCGTCCAAAGTAGTTGGACTCGTGATGGTGATGGATATTTGAAACCAAGACTTACAAATTTGGAAGCAATACCCTCAAACTGCATTGCACTTACTCGGTGTGGCTGTAAGAAGGCATGCCAAAGGTCTAACTACTCTTGCTTCAAAAAGAATATAGCGTGCTCCAAAGACTGTAAATGTGCTCGTTCTGATGATAGTCAATGCTACAATCCAAGGTCTCTGGATTGGGAGAATCCAGAAATCTTGGGCACCGACATTGATGACTAGTCATAGAACTTAGTAAATCAGTTAAATCTTGATATTCTTTGCAAAGAAAATTGTTTGGTTTATGAGTGCTTCATTTTATGAACAAAGTTATTATATTTGTTAGCAAGCGAGTGATCCACGTAGGTTTTGAATTAATATACAGTGTGTTACCGCAATACAGTTTTTCACCTTTTTGCTGCCTACGTTTTTTTGTTCAGGAAAAAATGAACATGTTCGCCCCAGCGGGACACGTTCATTGGCTCCTGGTTTTATTAAGTGATACAGCTAAAAGCAAACCTATGTTTATTTTTAGTAGTATTACCTTAACTTTAAACCGGGAATGTCGACATGTATTCCAAAGATAGGTTTGGAAGCAAACTCATTATATCGCCGTGAATTATTATAAAATTGCGTATAGAGGACAACGGACCATTTTAAGTGAAAATGTGTTCTGACATGAATGACTGGAAATGTTTAGTTCTACAAAGAAGATCGGATGATGTTTTCGTCTAGGAGTGATAGTTTTCAAGTAAGAAGCTAAAATGAGATTTTAGTGTATTGCAGGGAAGCCCAACATCAGCCGACTTCCGTATGGTGCCCCTACAAGGCCCCCTCACTGCGTGAGAGAGTGACCACCACCTGGGAAATATTCGTGGTTGTGTTCTGGGTCGATTTAGCTAGTTGGTTGGTTGTGCAATTTTTGGTTGAGCCAACTTGCAATTTATGCTTGTTTTCTTGAGTTTGCCTCTCTTAATTTGCCCCGAATTGGCTCGTGCGCGCATTTCTCATTACTCCGAAGTTAGGCTGCAGCGCTCCAACGCAATACAACATCCCCGAGATGTAGCGTCTGCTGTGTGCCGTTTTGTTGTAAGAATCAAAAATGGCGGAGCTCGATTCTACATTAAAAGGGTAGTTCACAAACTCTAAACGTTCGCCACGAAATCCTATGTGGAGCGAAAAAGGTACACTGCAACAACTCTGGAAGGTCGTTGTTAAAGCATTATGACCGAACAATTATACGTGAATAATGGTGTGTGGAAAGCAGCACACCATTAGTATACTTGTTCCACATTACGTTTTCAGAAAACTGACTGTATGACGCCACGTTTTCTTCAACTACGAGTACAAAAAATCCGTAAACATCCCATTCGTAAACTCTAACAGTAACTTTGTTGAGTCTCCAAGTGTGATATCCACATGTTTTTGCACTCTCAGTGCAAGGAAACGAGTCGTCATCCAGTCAGTTTTCTGAAAACATAATGTGGAACAAACTAGTGCCAAACTGACAGACGACACGAACTCCGCCATTTACTGTACTTGTAACGTGTTTTGTCGCACCGAATGCATTTTTCAATCTTACATAATAAACCAAAGTTTCTCCGCAAAATAGCTAACCTGATTTCCAAATCGGCAACACAAGTGTGTGCTTCTCCTCCACGACATTGGCGGCCCTTTAGCTATTGTGCCACGACGAGTACAGCAAGAACCCAATAAGAAAACGGGTGACCGTTTTAGCGAAAAGTTGAAATTGGCACATTGTTGCCTCGGCTGCAATGTGCGGTCATCTCAGCGGCAAGTCTTAAATGACGTCATGCGCGAAGGACAGGGTTTTCTTTCATACGGTACGGATCACTCATGACAAAACAATAGATTGGGAATGGGGGGGGGGGGGCGCAGTGGACGGGGAATGCCCTTTTTTGGGCAGTGCTTCTGTTAGCCCTCTTTTGGCATTTTAGTGATATACTGGGACGGGGGAGGGGGGTTTGCGGTGCAACTGTTTTTTCTTAAGCGTTTACACATTAAGTAAACCTAAAAGGTACGTTTTTGGGGGTTGTTTGGGATTGACAACGAATCAATTTTTGGCAAAATCAAGCAAAAGGACGAGGGGGAGGAGGAGGAGGGAGATGGGCAGTAATTAATTCAATGACCCATCCATATTCAACTAGGAGTAGCAAAGGGAAGGACGGGATGGGGAGGGACTGGTAGAAGGATAGGGAGAACGGAGGGAGAGAATGGGAGGAAAGCGGGAGGGAAGGGGGGAGGGAGAAGTTGGAGGAAAGGAGAATTAATACAGGAAGAAAAATTGCCTGTCGCTGTCAACGTTCACGATACACCGATTGAAAACTGGGAAACAACCACGGGCGAAACAAAACCTCAGGCGAAGCCGGGTACGACTGCTACTACAGTAATAATTGTAGCGTACTATAGCCGACTACAACCGTGCCAGTGTGATGTACATACACACTCCAGAACGTGCACCACTAGTAATGAGACACACGACAAATTGATTGCGGCATGTCACATACGGTTTTCCTCTTGGATTTCTCCAGCTAAATTGTCCCTTTATCGTTGTGGGGCAGAGGTAGCATGACAAGGGTCATGGAAGAGCATGGAAGAGCGGTGACAAGGTCCACCACCGACAAAGTCCCCTTATGACAAGTTGGGCCACTGTCGTTACAGGCCATCCTCTGATCGCTCCTGCCAAGTCTGACCACCGACAGGTTACACCACTTTTAGAAAAATGGCACTGAATGTCAGCACCTCTCCCGACATTCAGACCCGTTTTCATTCTTGAATCGCTCCCGAAATGGTGCACCTGCGACAAGCTAGGTCACGTTTGAAATGGGACAGAATGTCGGTATACCACCCCAGCTATTCAGATCCACTTGATTAGTTATGGCTGTGTGATTAGTTGCAGTTTCTGATGTTATACATATAGCCGCAGCAAGCGCGGCAACGCGAGCGAGACAGGCACGTTGCGTAGCCTATCGCAAAAGGTGTTGATCGTTCCCGTCAAAGCCCACCGCCGACAAGCTACGCCACCATTTTTTAAACGGCACAGAATGTCGAGACCACTCCCGACATTCAGACCTGTTTTGAATCTTTGAACATTCCTATCAAGGTCCACCACCGACAAGCCATGCCACTTTTTTAAAAATGGTACGGACAGTCGGGACTGCCCATATCATTCTAATCCACTTGATTTATTCTGCACTCTTGATTTTTTTCTACATCGTTGGAGAACCTTGACGTCGCCCCGGAACAGATAGTCCATTTTGGGTTCGTGCTCTCAAAAGCTAAAACCCTTTTTATATGAGTATATAGAGCAGTGACATTTGCCGCCAGATTGGCACCAGTATGGGTTTTTGAGGGCATAACTACAAGGTGCACTACATAAAAATGGAGGGAAAAACAACAGAAGAGCGGATTTCTTAGGCTTAAAATAGCGTTGTTTTCTCCAACAACAAAAATCGCGCGTTTTAGGTCTAAGAAATTACTCTTCACAGCATCGGCTTCAGTATGACGCCTTTCTGTTTCTCTCTGAAGTACCCCTTGCAGCTAACCCATTAAGGCTCCAGCATAGAGTTATATACAATAAAACGACGTCGTGTCACTGCTCTATTGAATTAGACTTCGTTACTCCTCCTTCCTGCACCACATTATATACTTCTGGTGTAAGTGAAAGGATGTAAATTTCTGTAGAAATGATGTTGAGAATCATCGAGCGAGCATATAAATCATCAGACATCGCATTTTACACCAACTGCAGAAGGATTCTTTTTGCCAGCTAGAATTTTACCTCAAGGCGTGTACAAAATGTACCCATCCTACATGCTACACGCAACGATCTCTATCGACTAACTTCTCCAGTCACCCGTTGGCTATACAGCGACACGTAAGGAGAAAGTCTGCTTCCACCCAAGTCGTACTGCATTGCGGTGAAGCTCGCATTTTTTCAATGGTCGTCGATTGAAGGAACGCCATGCTAGTTAGTGTCATTAACTAAAAGCCGTTGTACCAATTCATGTGATGCGTAAAACAACCATACGTTACCAAATCTGTCTCTAACATACCTAATTTAGTTTATCTACTACTAATTAAAAAAAAAAAACCAACATTTACAACGTTACAATTATTTGGTCAGCTTTTATAATAAAATAATAATAAGCTTTGTTGCTTGAGCAACAGGACAAGCAAGGACTAAATGGTCACTAACAGCAAGCCTAAACAAAAATCGCTTACATTAATGCGACAAATAAAGACTAAAAGTTATTCAATACAAAAATGATTTAAAACAAGTTGTTTGAGGTATCATATCATTAATTTAAAAGCTTATCAAAATCTTAAAAACAGCTTGAGGAACAAAAAATAAATAAAGAGTAAAAAGAACAGAGCAAAGATACGTTGCCCAGTGGAAAGGGAAAGTAAATTCAGGGACCCGAAATGCATTTTTATAACCCCTCTGGACTACGATGTAAAAATCTCACAAGATTCTGTGTATTTAAAATTCTGCGGAAGCCCTGAACTGTACTTGATGATACCGCTGATTTTGGTAATGAGTTCCATGGATCAATTACCATCAAAGAGAAAAAGTTACTTCGGGTATTTGATCGTGCAGATTGTCGATTTAGCTTCAATGAGTGGCCTCGAGTAATATTTGTATTGGATGGGTCGAAAAAGTAAGTGCTAATGGATGATGCCCGTGCACAATTTTGTACGTAAGGATAAGATCAGTCTTGAGGCGCCTAAGCTCAAGTAACTCAAGGGCTGTTATTCGAAGGCGTTCAATATAAGGGACGTTTCACAATCCAGGGAGTGACTTCGTAAACCTATGTTGAACGGACTCAATCCGGTCAATATCTTGCAAAAGGAAAGGCGACCAAACTGGGCTAGCATGCTCCAATATCAGACGCACAGAGACATTAAATGCCCAAACTTTAATCTTCAGGTGCCCGGCTGAAAAGCAGCGTTTTACAATTACTAGGCGTTTATAGCCGCAGTTATTTTAGCACAGTGAAGACCAAACTTAAGGTCACTACAGAACCAGACGCCCAAATCTTTAACAACATCAATATTTGGTAGAACGTGCATGTCTAATGGGTAGATTCTGTTTTAATTCATTTTTCCCAAATGCATAGTTTGGCATTTAGGAATTGAGATCGGCAGCTGCCATTCTATAGACCATCCTACTACCGATGCAATTGCGTGTGAAAACGAGTCACAATCGCTCTCACTGATAATTGGTGAGTCAAGCTTTAGGTCATCAGCAAACTTAACCCAGACGTATAAAACTAAAAGATATAAATTTTTACTGTAAGAATTATAATCCCAAAACGTCGTACGCTCAGTATTTAAAAGAAAAGCATGTCGAAAACTAGATAGGCATCTATCGTTCAAGCAAAGCGCTAGCATCGTTTACTAGCATCGATTGTGACATCAAAAGTGAACATGGCGTGATCAGTTAAAGGCACATAACTCCCTCCGGTATATTTTAACAGTTTCACTCGATACATTACCGGAAATAGTTTTATATAAACTGATTTACCTTTCATTTGCTGGTCTAAGGGTACGATGCAGATGTCAGTAGTGGCGCGTGAATGTTATTAGGCTTGTTTTAAACGGCTCGGTCCGAGCGATATATAACTCCCGCCACATCGTTGGCAAGCCGCGGCCCTGGAGGAAGGATAATCAATCCTTCGCTCAAGAGTGCGACTTGGTCGTACGATGTGTCACGTTGCAGCGGCCCCGAAATGAGTATGACTAGTGTCTAGAGCAATGCGCCCTGCGGTCGTTTGAACTATATTTTAGCGTAGGTGACGCAGAGTAAAGCGGCCAGAACGGAGGGATTTATGTGCCTTTAACACTGGTCGCATGTCTTGTTAGTTCAATTATAAGCCAAAATGATAAAGAGGTCGCTAACTAGAGAATTGTTCGGGCTTTCAAAGGAGTGATATCTGCCAGAAGGATTCGCTCAGGTTAAACAATTCTTCCGAGTAAAGGCTTGAATAAATGGATCCTTGTTTCGGTGAAAATGTATGATCTAACCAGGCGAAGCAGTGCAAAAAGTTCAATGCGAATTTTTTTACGATAATCTTCCCACATTTATTCAAAATGCTGTCAAGTTTGCAGGTCGAAGACAAAAAAAACAAAACACATTTTCTATCTTTTGCTGTAATAAAGACCCCAATACGTAAGAAAAATTGCAGTAGGCGATAGCCTAGCATATTGCCTATTTCCCAACATGAAATCAAACATTAAACTAGTTTTTCGTAGTTCAACACTTTGTATTCATCATGTTGAAGACTGAATCTATAGTTGTCAACATTGCTTTCGTCAAACAGCAAGATTGAGAAGCCAGTAAAGACGTCTGAAAAAGAAGAAAAAAAAATATATTGTTGTTTTTGGTTTTGGTAGGACAGACGACCATCTATATCATGGAAAACGTATGACGTGCGTGCGTGCATGTTTCTATGTCTACTTCTCTGGAACCAAAGCACCTACAAAGATGGGAGTAGGACCAAACGAAAGATAATTAAATTGCGCACAGTATAGGCCTTTTTTCATCGCTGTAACTTGGTATTATGACCCTCAAATACGCGAAAAACCCTGCAAAAATAACGTCAAAGTTTATTTTTTACGCTCAAGATGTTTGTTCATGATGTCATAGTTTGTTCATGCAAACCTTTTCCAGCGAAACGATACGACCCGAATGTGGCTAGTCTAAATTATAGCACTCTAAATCTTATAATATGAACTAAAGTCTCCCGAAACGAAAACAACGACGACGACCCCCGAAAAAGCAAGTCCTACAATGAAAAATGGACGAGTTTGTAAATTCTTTGGCTAAAAGTTTAAACTAAAAAAAATTAAAGAGATTGGGAGGGTGGGGATGGGAATGCGTCTGTTACGATAAAGCATATGATTACGTATTAAGTGAACCTACAGGAAAAGAGGGGAGACACGGGAGGGGAGGAAAAGGGGAGGATTCCCGAAAAAATATTGCCTGTCAACTATACGTGTGGAAAAGAGGAGAAAGGGAAGAAGAAGACCAGGTAAGTGGATAGGAAAGGAGGGTAGGGTAGGGAGTTGACGGGACGAAAGGGGGGAAAAGAAGAGGGAGAAGATGGGAGGAAAAGGAAAACTTACAGGAAGAAAAGTTGCATGTCATAGTCAATATTCAGGCAACACCGACTGAAAACTGGGAAACAACCACGGGCGAAACAAAACCCGATCGAAGCCGGGTACGATGCTAGTCTACGTTACAAGGCAAAGTCCCATAGAAAAAAATACGACGACCCTCAAAGCAAAACGATGACAACATACACCGCTACAATTAAAAAGGGCGAGCGTGTCAATTCTTTGACCAGAAGAAGAAACTGGTCCGTTGTTGCCTTGAGTTGAAATTGACACATTGTTGCCTCGACTAACAATTTGCAATGCGCGGTCATCTCAGCGGCAATTCTTAAATGACGTCATGCACGAAGGACAGGGTGCGGGGGGTGCAACTGCACCCCCAGTTCTATCTGACTGGAGTTGTAAAAATCAAGATTTTATTTAGCAACACTTTTTCCACATTTTTTTAATTCATAAAATTTCATTAAAAAATAAACATTTCTTCCCCTTAGAAGTGATTTATCTTTACGCCCCACAACATTTCCCTTTTCTTTCCACTTGTAGTTGACTGCCGTAATATAATATCATATCAAAAACCAAAACTGGTAAAACCGGCCGCCAAGTTCCGAATGGTTCGGCCCTTCAAAGGAGTTTTCATTTAACGTCCAAAATATTATTCGGTGCGATTAAGTTGGCGAATGTTTTGGTGTGTTGATATCACTCCTTTGAAGGGCCGAACCATTCGGAACTTGGCGGCCCGTTTTACCAGTTTTGTTTTTTTATATGATATCAGTCCTTTTTTTTAAATTGTGTATTGAACTCAACTCCACTACCGTGCAGATGTGTAATAAAGTGGCACATCAACAAGAAATTGGTTTTCCACAATTTGATACTACCTTTTGCCTATAGACCGTACCATTCTGGTCACCTCTTTATAGGTTTTTGGTTTGGTTTTAATTTTGTTGTAATTTGTTTTATTTCGTTAGTTTTGGTGTGTTGATATCACTCCTTTGAAGGGTCAAACAACTCTCAACTTGGTGGCCTCTTCACCAGTTTTTGGCTTTGTTTATTTGCTTTGTTTTTAGAGTTGGTTTATTTTTCGTGAATTGGACGTGAATATAATTTCTTTGGCAACGTTGTTTAGATTTATCGTGCTACACTAGCGTGTATTGACACGCACGTCAGTATACACGTTCTCATTGTCCGAACTTTGGCCGTTCAATGAGAGACGATGCCGACAATACTAACAATGGTTATAACAATATTTTCGTACTTACGCGCCATCCCACGCCATCGTCGTTACACCCCTTGGCTCCAAACCATAAAAGGTACGCAGTTCGTATCGTACTGCAGCCATTCGTCCAATTTCTTAGCTGGAAATCTTCCCGTTATCTCGGTATCGATGAATCGATGAAAAAACTATAGAATGATACGGCTTAGTTACTTCCCCAGAAAAAATCAGAGTGTTTGTTTTGTTTTGCAAAACTTTTCCAAATTTGCAGTTAATGGTTGGAGTCGTTAGGGAAAAAAAAATAAAGAACCATGAAAGTACTCCAAATTACTGAAATGCAATGACTGTTGGGAAAATATGGAAATATGGTAAACTTAAAAATAGCCAGTGAAAAGTCAGTGCATAGGAAACTTTTTTGTGCACCTAATTTAGCCTCCTTCCACCCCCTCCCCCCCCCCTCTTCTCATAGGAAGGTTCAAAGAGCAATGTCATCTTTTTAGTGGCACTTTTCTGCTCTTTTTGCAACTTTTAGGCTTTTTTTAAGTCTTCTGGCCCTTTCACAGGCACCACCCACCACCTTTTGTCAGTGTAAAAGGACTTTTATTTATTCAAAAAGAGCATTTTGCAAAAAGGGCAAGGGTAATCCCCCCCTCTCCCCCCTGCGCCCACTCCCTCTCACGTGCACAGTACTGGGTAATGTTGCTCTGTGACACTATATACCCAAAGTGTTTGTACTGTGTTGTTAAAGGAATACTAAACCCTCACTTTTCCAATTTTTTTAATGATAGCTAAGACCCTAAAAACCCCTTCAAAATTTATAAAATGTCGCTTGCTTTCTTACTTACGTCGTAATAAATTAACTGCATTTTTAAGACACCCAACCAAACGTAACACTACGAGAGCTCGCGACTATGGAGGCTTTGTGACGCAGCATGACGTCAAAACATTTAACGAAAATGGGGAGCTCATCCCTTCCCATCGGGCAGCATGCGCGACCACTCCCTGCTTGTAAATATAGGAGCTGAGTTGTGTTTGGGTGGATAAGCAACTCCCAGCTCAAATGCATAGCCGAAGTGCGTAGTCTTCGATGGCAAGCGTGACTCGCGAATCTATCCCAGAATACAAAACGCGTCTGCTACTTCCGCCTGACCAAGCCGCCATGAGGTATTCGTAGTTGATCCGCTCGTAGATGAATGGAATTCCATCGTAGGCGGTGGAATTTTCTGTGAAATACGCCCAGTACTACGTTGTTTATGATGTACCCAACGTAGGTAACATAAGAGATTGTTATATTGCCAGGCGTAGGTGCCATTGTGTTTTGTAACAAAGTTTGACAGTCGAACGAAACCTTAACTCCGATTGCTGGGGAACTAAATATCGTATTTTTGTAACACACGAGATGGGGTGCTTATGAATGCATGATATTTGCAAGAAAACCGGTGTAGAATGAGTCATCTTCTTCTGACAGGAAGTTAAAATGTCGTAGCAGCAGAAAAACTGAAAAAATTACTAAATCTAATTTAGTACCGTTATACCAGTTTAGTACCACGTTATACTAGGCGTCGTCTGCTTTCTCCGCCATGTTGAAAGGGAGGGATTAAACCTAGTGCGTTGGGTGTAAATTTCTGATCACGCGGCTGCGAGTGCCGATTGGCGTGGCGGTACGTCCTTTGATGCCGCACTCTTAAACTTCCGGTTTAGTCAAGTTGCTTATACACAAACACAAACACAACTCAACTCCTATGTTGTAAACAAACATGTCTACCAACAACGCTGTCGCCGTCAATTCGTTGCAGCCAGTGCAGTTTGAACCTGTAACGCCACTGTTTCAAGTAACATCCAACCACTTCCGCAGCTGAGTGGCATCTTTTTTGGCATTCGGTAAGCTGAACAAACTTATTTTGTGGTTTGACGAACTTTCACACTCCATCACTATGCACGAGGGCATGACGTTTTCGCATTTCGCGTCGAACGAGCTAACCGGAAATGAAGTCTCAGGTGATGCCGTTTTGTTTCTGGCGCACGCGCAGGTCACGCAGACAGATGTGGAAGGCGCCTAAAAGTAGTGACGTCACGACTCGTCGTTCAAACGGGATTTTTTCCAGAGCTTGTGCATCGTCTGCTTAAATCAAATGATTTAAAAATTCGTACGACTTAAACAATGACACCCATTGACGTTGGATGACTGTTAATATTAAATCCAGTATCTAAACTATCGATAAAAAAAATTCATTGTTGGAGGGTTTAGTACTCCCTTAAAGTACGTATAAAAGCCGCCTCTGAAAAGACGCCAACCAGGTTTTATGAGTAATACTGAACATAGGTAACGAAGGGGAAGGGGGCGTAAAAATGATTGTCTGCACTCCCTAAAATAATTTCTCGGCCCGGCCCTGACTGGAGTGGGGAGAGGTGGAGTTGAAAGGAGAATGTCCGTGTGTTGGGCAGTGCGTCTGTTAGCCCTGCTCGTTAGAAAATAAAGATATTGGGAGGGGAGGAGTGGGGTGAACAATGCGTCTGTTACCATTAAGCATATCATTGAGCATTCACTGAACCTACCAGGTACGTTTTTTGGGGGGGAGGAGGAGGAGAGAGGGGAGGTAGAGGATGGGAGCAAACGTGTAGTATTCCAAGAAGCATAATTGCCTGTCGCATTCAACGTTTAGGCCTTACCTGCCCAAAACAGGGAAACAACCATGGGCGAAACAAAACCCTGTGCAAAGCCCGGCACAACTGCTAGTAAACTGAATAGAATTTAATTGTTAGCGACAAAGAACTGTTATCTCTTCGCACATTAAGTTTAGATTATTGGCTTTGAATGGTGTCTAATTGTTGGTGTCAGTTCAGATTATTGGCTTTGAATGGCGTCT
>JAHWFP010067619.1:0-11547 GCA_023313725.1 Lithobius niger | reverse complement strand
TTCCGTCCGCAAACCAAAATAGGCTGAGATACAAACCTATTAAGTCCAAACGGCAACGAAAAAAACTTTTTTTTTTTTTTTTTTTTTTTACCAATAGTTACGGTACTAAGCTGCTGGCAAAGTCAAGGATATGAGATCAATGACTCCAAAAATGAAGTATGCGGCAAAACCTAATTCAGATCGCTCCCATTGAACACTTAAAATCGTTCTTTTCACATAAGTTTGCCACTTGTGTTAATGATGGCTGAATTACCAATCAGGACTTCGCTAATACTGTAGCACTACAGGTTCCAATACTAGTCAAATACTAGGAGTCCGATGCAGATTCTAATTTCTACTTTTGTCTAAAAGAAGAACTAAGCAAGCCTTTGAATTGGGATTGAATGGACAATGATTATGGCAAACTCACCATTTTGTGACTGAGTTAATAAATTTCTTGCTGAAGGTTTGCAAAATAAATAAAATGCTTCTCGGGCAATTAATTTCCTTAAGAAAATGATGCATACAGAATTTTTTTTTTTTACCATAAATGATGACGAGGGATGAGGTAACTTTTTTTAAGAGCACAAAAATGCCCAACTGATTCTTAAAACTCAATACAAGGTTATTTCCGAACTTTATATCCAAACTTTCGTATTTTTAAGGTTATAATCTAATAATAAACTCCCATTTGTCAATTTTTAACGAAATTAAAGGCATTTTAGAATGTAGGTTACTAATGCTTGGTCTTGTACCAGTCTACAAGGTTAAATGGAGATTGTGAATCACAGAATTTAGTCCAAAAATCATCACTCTAGACGACGAACCTGACAATGCACGATGAAGATGCATTTTTTTTTTAACGAAAAGCTGGAATGTTTGAAATTAAAGTAGAACCTCAATTATCTGAACTAACTGGGACCGAGAGGTGTTCAGAAAATCCAACAGTTTGAAAAATCCAGTTTGCATGCAAAACAAGGAATAAAACACTTTATTTTGCTCAGTCTTAAGAGATTGCGAGTGTTGTTAGAACGTATCAGACCGACAGGAAATTTCGCAACAAAACAGAAACAATTCGACAAGCTCCCTTTTTACCCCTTCGGAATTCAGAAAAAAAAGGAATTCAGATAATCACGGTGTTAGGATAATCGACTACTGTAGAACCATTCGAAAGCTCTCAAAAAATACTGTTAAAAAAATATGCTCGAAAATTGCTCAATCTTTGGTGAAATTATTGAGAAAAAATGAGGTTTTACCAACATTATAAAAGTAAACTGGAAATAAGCCAACAGCAAAAATCTTTATTTAACCAATATTGGTAGCCAATACTAATCGGTGCTGCTCTGATAATAGTTTAAAATCTCAGAGTTCCTCCATGAAAATCGGCTTAAACACCAATACCTTCACTCGCCATCTTTCTTGAACTACCGAAGCATCTTTACGCTCCATTTTTTTAAGTTACCACATTTCCTCGATGAAACAGGGGATGATTGTTTCCTAGTCTCCCTTGGCGTGATACCTAACTCTTATTGTCATAAAATAAAAATTGCACATAAAGCAACCAAAAAAGGGGTAGGCTAAGCTTTGTTTTACATATTAAACTTTTTTAGTAGGCCAACACATTTCTGCCTTCAATAGCTTGCAACTGATAAGACTGAAAAATAATTAGCACAGGGTTTTACACATTACAAAAATCAGAGGTGCCCAGAAACTTCAAGAATCCCAACATACGACGTGATACCATTCTTAGCTAATGGCTACAATATTTGGTCTTTATTTCCACGCCAAACCTCTCAAAATGTACATTTTGTCTCCATCAATATACGACCATTGGCCACCTCGAAGCTAACAGCGATGATCCCGTAAGCAATCAGCAATTTCTAGGTTTACCAAGCGGATTAGGGTAATTTTACTTCTAACTTGGGGCCCGGATAATGTATATGACTTACAATTATTGTTTTTAAGAGTTGTGCAGGCCCTGCCCAAAGTGCAAAGCATATGACTCATTGTTGTTATCGGTTGAAAACAGCAATCATACTGGCCCAAATGCAAGGCACTTCGAGGTGCAGTTTACGGCTTGCCAAAATAAAATAAATAAATAAAAAAAGAGAGAGGGCTTTAATTATAATACGGATAACTTCATACACAAGGTTGTGGCATTGCCACAATTACAAGCACTGTACAATTTGGTATATATTTTTAAAGAAATTTATTCCTAAAGATAACGAATAGGCCCACGGCTGGGCAAGGCAGCCACTGAAACCTCGCCAGAATTTAATAATTCAAAAATATTTGGATTCCTGACTTGAAAGTCGCCCTGTCATGGCTTAACCTTTTGTACGGTGCATAGAAACACCAAACT
This sequence comes from Lithobius niger, assembly GCA_023313725.1. Taxonomy (NCBI): domain Eukaryota; kingdom Metazoa; phylum Arthropoda; class Chilopoda; order Lithobiomorpha; family Lithobiidae; genus Lithobius; species Lithobius niger. The sequence continues at coordinate 9,206 of JAHWFP010067619.1, read as the reverse complement.
TAGTTAAAATTTGGCATAGCTACAGATTCAGACATGACCATAACCAGATGACCACGACCAGATTCAGACATGCTGCAGTTTTAAAAGGTAAAATTTGCAAAATAAAAAAGCACCATTTAATACTCGGACCAGTATGACATGACCAAAAAAAATACGTTTCGTACTCAATGACACACAATATTTATTATTTATTTGTTATTTACTACTATTTTGTGCCTTTCGGGTAAAGGCGTAGTAGCAGAATTGATTAAAAAGACGGAAGAGAAAAAAAGTCGACTATGAAGTGTTTCCAGTGTTTAATCTCCATTACCAAATCACATTAGGATGCAATTTAACGTCACACGCACACAACTTGGAAGGAAGAACAACGCTAGCTAAAAATTCATAAAACTCAACCATCTGTAAGCAACAGCAACAAAGAGGTGAACGGTGAAGCAAAAGTAGTGAGAGACTGGACCTGTGTTTTGCTGGAACTGATTTAAAAGTTCACTTAATAATCCACTGCCCATTCGTTTTCGGCCAGAAATACATCCACTACTTCCTTCATTGCCAAGTTCGGTATTAACAAATCTTGCGTCAAATCCGTTCTTGTCACGGGATCGAAATGCCCTACCCTCTGTGAAAGAAAAATGTGTAAGAACTATGAATGCAAACAGGGTAACAAAACAAGCACACCCACAATTTTCCCACAAAGAAGCTCTGGGTTTAATTTCGAATTCAAACCTATGCTCTTAATTTAAGCCCCTGGGATTGTACGCAGGACACATTTTTTTTATGGGGGCAGGGAGAACCAAAATAAACTGTTTTATGCCTGCAAATAATATGAACATTCATAAATTGTCGAGCATATTTAAGTTATATAATTTTTTTTTTAAATCAGTTTCATAATCATAATTGGGACTTGAACAGAGAATCGGCCACAACTGTACCCTAATAATCCAAGGTACTGTTAAAGTGATTCAACAAGGATTTTTTTTTCCACATTATGTTACTACATGACCCATAACCTAAAAGGTTTCATTCTTCTCTTCTAAGTTACAAATGGACGCCAGGATGACAAGCTAAGGCTATTTCAGTTGCTGAATGAATGAAATGGAGCCTACAATAGAAAATCAATCAATCGCTACGTTTTCATAGCCCCCAGAAAATGCAAAGCAACGCACTTTGAAACTTGGGAAGAGGCCCTAAGTCCAAGGGACAAGATATTGTGGTGTTTTTTAAAACAAGAAGAGACCTTGATTTTCTTTGAGTTTTGTAAAGCTGTACCAAAACCCGTTTTCAATAATTCTGACAAGGGAATTCCTGACGGGTCCTCAGATTCACGGACTGTCACTGAAGTGAGCGGGTCTCGAGTTTTCTTCAACAACAGACCAATAAATGGATGAATTCGACTGGAACAAATTTAGAAAATCCAACAAGGGACTGGATTCTCTTGGAAGGCGATGGCGATGAGGGCTGCGCTTTCGTTACTGATTTTCCGGTTGGTGAAAATCTTTCGGCCTAGAATAGCGCAAGGTTCAGGCTACCGCGGAATCAATATCGTTTTCGGAGTCGATGGAGATGGAGAGAGTGCTGCTTTCGTGTGCAGAACGATAGGGGCTTTGGGTTCTTCGAGCTGGAGGAGTAAGAAAGCGGGGCGTTAAAGGCTGACAAAAGAAATGGAGGTTAGAATACCAAGAGCGGCTTTTGGAAATGGACGGGAAGCTGCAATGTCATCTCAGGGAAATGAAAGAAGGGGAACCCAGTCGTGGAGGAGAGACTTGGGTACTTGATGCATTAATCCATTCATGGGTGCAAGGGTTTCCAGTCGTCGAAGATGGGGTAGACTAAGGAGAGAAGTCCCGCCGTGCTCGAGCAATTTCTTCTTTCGTTAAGGGTTGATCGGCTGCAGTGGTAGACCGAAGCAGAAAACGGCTACGTGATCGCTAGGAAGAGCAAGGCGAAAGGTTCAATGCGGTCTCAGGGACTGGATGAGACCATTTGAGTTTTTTGCTTGCTTTCGTTGACTTCACTTTCAACTTCAACTTGGAATAAGTGTCTTTGATTTTGCGGAATTACAACTGAAGCGAGTGTAGATCAGAAGCAGTGTCAGGAAGGGTGGGTTGGCCGCAGGGTATCGGGGAAGCGTTGCTCAATTTGGCGGCCGTGCCATTAAATCCGGCTGTAAGCGAAGCTGAAGGAACGGCAGAACAAAAGCCTTTCCGAGAAGGAAGGCGACTTTCGGATTTTGCGGAATTACAACTGAAGCGAGTGGAGATCAGAAGCAGTGTCTGGAAGGGTGGGTTGGCCGCAGGGTATCGGGGAAGCGTTGCTCAATTTGGCGGCCGTGGCATCAAGTCCGGCTGTAAGCGAAGCTGAAGGAACGGCAGAACAAAACCTTTCCGAGAAGGAAGGCGGCTTTAGGAAGAGAGAAGAGCAGTTTTGCAGAAGGATGCCGGAATCAAGGATCGCTTGAGGTGATCATGGCAAGATTATTGGACGTTAGTAGAAGTACCTGACGGGCCAGGAACTGCAGACGTAGGGCTAACAACGACAACAGTGTCAGCTGCAGATGAGTACACTAGCACAGGAGCTTTCGGGGCGGTCTTGACTTTAACCATCGCTGTGGTGAAATCTTCCTTCATGCAGGAAACAAAAGATGGCCACTTTCACCTTATGGCCCTTTTATAGGAGGGGTACGCGCATGCGTACTGTGGTTAGCGAGCTGGCTACAGTTAGACTTTTTTATCTCTAGGGAAAACGCATTCAGAAACAAGAATTCTAAATTTTACAGGTAATGTACCTTTTCGTTGGCAATAGAAAGATAAATTTGTTAAATACGAAATCTTATCATTACACTGTGTCAAGATGTGACAGACTATGTTCCATTAAACACATTGGTGAAATGCACTACCACTGGAGTTACAATTATTATTATTTTTCTTTATTTTTTATGTTTAAATATACACTGTACACTGATGTCTGCCATCTTACACTAATATATCCGCTAACACGCAAAACAGAAAAGTGTTTTTCTGCTATAGGAATTTCCAGGACTATTCTAATCCAATACTTGAGGGATTTTCTTAGTTTTTTAAGGACTTTTCCAGGCCGGGATATTTTTATTTTCCAGGAGATTTCCATGTTTTCAAGGATCCATAACCCTGGGGTCTTAGTGGTTTCCTAGTCATGTGCAATTACTTTCAGAATTAGTTAACAAAAATTTGAGTGGCAGCAACATAAACTACATTGGCACCATGTGTCCACCATTTCTACCACACATTCACATTGACATAACATAACAATGTGATTGCCAGTGCTAACAATGAATAAAGACAAATTGCATCCGACTCCCAAACCACTACCTTAAAACGATTCCATTTTGTGTAGCCAGACAAGAGCTAAATCACAAACTTAACGCTCAAATTCAAATAACAAAAATACATTCAGTATTTTGCGAATTTTCGATAGGCCTATTAGTCAGAGAGTGGTATTATTTTCGGCGTCACCTATCTTCTTCAGGCTTGTTTTACAATGCCAGGAGTGCTGGTGTTTTCAAAATGTGTGGAAGCCGTTGCCCACTGTATTCATCGCGTGTAGTCGATCAACGCTCGCGCTCGTAAGAAAGGAAGCCTGAAGAAGATAGGAGAGACCGAAAACAACACCACTCGGACTACGAGGTCCATCGAAAATTCGCAAAAAACTGAATGTATTTTTGTCATTTGAATTTGGGCGTTAAGTTTGTGATTTATTGATGTCAAACATTCAAAGTAGAAGATGGTTCATTTTTTTCCGAAACAAGGGAAAGCGCCACGAAGAGATGTTTACCATACCTCCTGAAGCGACGAGGATGCAATGTGCATCATTCTGGAGTGCTGCCAAGTGGTCACGTAAACATATTGATAATTCCGCAGCAAACGGTGACCATCGTGCATGTTACACGTGACATACGTTCAGTACAATAATTTCATTAACGCATCACCACAAGACCGTTGAAAAATGAAGATTCTACCAGAGAGAGAACTTGTTCTCGCAAGAGAACTAAGTTCTCCGAGTAGAATCTGACTAGGCTGTGTTAACTAGTTTGGGAATTTAATTTATTCAATTTAGCGCTGAACTGCGTCACTTCCGGTTCCCCTCCACGTTGCCTCCATGCATTCCATCATCAGCACTGTCTTTTGCTGACCTGGTGAATCACTGTGCCAGCGGAGGCGGGCACTGAAAGTTAACACAGCGTCGTCAGATCTACTCGGAGAACTTAGATTCTCCTGCGAGAACAAGTTCTCTGGTATAATCTTTATTTCTCCTTCATAACAATCCTCTTTGCTGTGTTAACTAGTTTGAGACCACCAGATTATTTAACTGTGGCGTAGTTTACCAGCTGAATGCTTAATGCCAACCTACCCTCTTAGGGTGACACACAACAAAAATAAACAAAATATCCACTCTCCTTTTCATAACCCACCAACCTGTACCTATGCTCTCTGCTACCTTGTTTCTGCTACCCAATCAACCCAGCAACCTCTCCTGCATCCTTGCAGTAGAAAGCCCGCCAGGCTGGAGTCCGTCTCCTTCTGGTAGTGTGACGAACACGGAAGGCGTAGCCCAGTTTGCCATTGACATAATTTGTGACGATGATGCACCGCAACCATCTGCTGCCACTGCCGATCGCACTGAGTGGCCCACGACTGCCTAATGTCAATGCCTGATGCCCGAAGGGTCTCACATAACCACTGATTGTGCCTCAACCGGGCGGTGCAGTCTGATGTATGATAATAGAAGGCGACCCGGTCGCTCACCTGTCTTAATGGCCCACTTGTCGCGTAGCGGCTCCGTACGGCGGATGTAAGCCTGTAAATAGCGCAGTGCGTCCAAGCTACTGTCCGTATTTCTGTGAAGTCTCAAAAATATGTAGGGGAGCTCTACCCTAGCCGAATTATGCTTTTGTATAACAAAGACCGCTTCCTCGTCTGCAATATCACACCCGGTGAGTTCAAGACTACTCGGCTCACTCGCCCTGCTGTTTGCAGCAATTGCCAGCACCATTGTCAACTTCAACGTCAGACTTTTTAACGACAAAGCCCTCAGGGGGTGCAATCCCTAGAGAAAAACCGCTACTTTTGACAGTTCCCATACGACCACGCACAGGAGGTCTTACATAAAACACACTTTTTAGCCAACGATTCTCTACAGGCACACACGATAAACGCATTTCCCCTTCTCCATGGAAACCGTGCCAATGCAGCGACATAACAAACGAGTTGTCTTTAACCCTTGGGAACAAGTTCAGACAGAAAATGTACGCACGCCACCACCGGCACTGTTGCTGGGTCCACAATCCCGTTAAGTTTGCACCATGTCACCCATTTGCCCCAGTGTGCCCCATAAACCTTCCTGGTCGATATTGCTACATGCGTCTCCATTAATCCCTGCGCAACTCTCGATAACACCAAAGCGGTAGACCCTTGCACCCCTAGACGCGGATACATACTGCTCACAGCATTACAGAAATTTTCTCTTGGTGCTTACACATCATCCAAATGAAACGTCCGCCCCTAGGAGGACCCTGGAAACCCTGGTTCCTGCAAATTAATGTATGCCTTTTAAAATAAACAAAAACTTCCGACTCCTGGTGCCCTGGCACCCCGGGAGCGGGACCCACCAATACCCGCAGCTACCATTCTACCTCTCGAAGCTGTGGCCCCACGGCCTGTTCCATCTACCGCCCCTCCGGTGCAGGGGACACACACACACACCTCTGTGAAAAATTCACACGCCTTACAATTGGCGTCGCCTTCCTTACTGCCGACGCCTCCTGCTGCACCTGATGTAACAAATCCTGCAGTGGGATTCGAAATTAAACTCGCCGAATGTGGACTGGCGTGCCCCAACTCCGGCCACAACTTGTCGCGTAAATGTGCACTAAACGCCTTCGCCGAGTTTCATTCATTGTAAGTAGCGTCTGTATCTGCAACGTTATAGCGTCTACCACCACCTGAGATAACTGATTCTTTCACGTGCTGCTAAAATCCACGGGTTCCATTGCACACAGCTGCAGCGCTCATAACAGCGGTAACAAAACTGCAAAAAAAATTAGCTTGCAATTTTACCAACATTGAGTCCACCATTTCGAATGCCCGCTCATTTTCCCTGGGCAATGCTGGCGTGAGTGGCAGCACAAACTCACCCAATCGCGCCGTTTCTACCACATACCTATAATTTATAGACTCACGTTCGCCCAACGACAACCACCCATCCTTATGCACCAGCCACCAAGCCAACGCATCACCACCTAATGTCCACACTGAAACTTTGTTCACTATCGTACCAGGCAACCATCCACTTCCACCACCTGCCTCGTTTGGTACTTCCACCTCCAAACCCAGTTGCCGCCGCAACCGCTCACCCGATTCATCCACAACACCACTCGACTGCCAACCATCCACGGGCCTTTCTGTCTGGCATCAAATTCATCCACATCACCTAAAAACTCGTTATTGCCATATCACGCCTCAGTTCGTTATGAAACCCCGACCACCATCGCTGCCCACTATCAGTAGCCGAAGCACTATCATCATTATCAAATTCATCCTTCATGCCCAATACCTGCTAATAGTTATTAATACAAGGTTGCCATCTTTACCTCACGCATTGCAGGCTGCATTTCCTCACTTAAATCTGCGTGGCAACTCCGCAATAGAATCGCCCAGGCTGCCCCATGGAACCACATGTCCCGCGGCCACAGTAGCCTCAGTAGGCCTAACGCCACCGCTATCTTGGATATTTACGTTCTCCGTATTTACGAACAATAATAGTCCGTCCTGTAATCGACCTGCATCCTCGCTGACACAAGGATAGTTGGCACGGATGGTCAATGACTTCGACTTGTCCTTTGGCATACTTGCCACACATTCGGGAAAATAAATTTCTAAAGCAGTAGTGCTTGATTTTGAACTCCCACTGAACACTACCACACGTGCTAATGGCAAAAGTTACAGCGGTGATGGAGTGCATGGAGGCGAGGTGGATGGGAACCGGAAATGACGCAGTTCGGCACGAAATTGAATAAATCAAATAGAATGATTTATGTAAATGAGGGAAGATGAGTGCCTTAACCCTTTTAGGCCTACGCCATTTTTTCAATTCTCGTGCGAAAAATCCTATGGCTGCAACATGGCTGCCATGAACAAGTTGCATGCCTCACGAAAATTAATTGTAATAAAAAAACTATGCGGTCTAGGAGTATAAAAATTCGCAGACGTAATAATTATATTGTAAATTATTGACCAGAAATATAATTGGAACCATAGTCCTACGTTTTCATTATTTAAAAAAAACCTGAAGTTCGACTACATGAACAGCGCTAACGAAAGTTTCAACTTACAGTACTCAAAATGATAACATTCACTCGATATTCTTCCGTCACAACGCGTGTTATTACTTCCGAAATCATTATTTTATGTTTTGTTACCGTAAAAATAGTTTAAAGTGGCTTTATTTCTTCGAGATTTACGATCGATTACAGCTCACTACCAAATCGTTGCCGGACGCCATAATGACCGGCTGCCCGCAATGCGACGCGCTGCTGCTAGCGCCAATGGCTGCGACCTTCACTCGCATCGTGTGACGTCACGTGCCGCGAACGAGCCAATCAGCGCTCACGATAGATCGCGAGGCCGAAGCGTTTGAACAACGGTCGTTGAAACAAGACATTTCATTGGAGGAATACAGGCAGTGATGTTGGAGTTGATGACGTCATTTTTCGCGGGCCAGAAAATTGGGAATCCCCTCTCTCGAACGCGACCAAGATAGCAGCTGTACGTTGCGTCATTCCGGAGATACGGTCGTTTGAACCAAGGGCTATTTTTTTCAGCAAATAAACGCAATTTCACGTCCATTTTGGCGACTATGCCAACAATAACATTGACTAAGGTAATAAACAGATGATATTTTAATAAAATTAACCTAAATAAACCAAAAAAATACGTTCCAAATTACTTAATTCAATCGGAGTTACGCCTCCGATGTAGGCAATAAAAATTTTTTTTTTAACAGAGCGTAGAACTCGGCTGAATTGGGCTAACGATACATCGTCATGTCGGCTTTTTCGCAGTGGAATTGTGATGACGATATATCGTCGCTTAGGCCTAAAAGGGTTAAGCAGGGGGGACATCCCAAACTAGTTAACACAACCAGGAGGATTGCTATGAAGGAGAAGGCGGCGTTTTTAGACTGGAAAGTGCCAAATTATTTGCAACAGGTATGGCAGATGAGACCACTTAGCTGGCTATGCTTAAACTACCTCAGTTGGTTCTGGAGTACGAATTAGCACATCTATCATACGCCATTTTTTACTGCCCATTCCACGTTAAAAATGGCGCCTATCGAAGCATCTTATAGAACACTCGTTACCACACTTTTTATATATTTATCACAATTCGGACAAAAAGTATCAGCCATCAACGCATTCAACGAAGAAACAAGACCCCCTCATGAACCACAATGCGGCTAACCTGCATTGAGCAGAGAGTGCACCCGAATGTTACATTCAGACTGGATGAGACATGGAATGTAGATCAGTGGTTTACGAACCAGCAGCACGTTGTACAAAATCCGAGAAGAGAAGAGATGGAGTAACGACTTTCCGTGTGCTTTGTAGAGCGTACGTCTGATGAAAGTGATGGTTGGGAATCCGAAAATTCAAGTGGATCTAAAACTGAACTGATGTATTTGTCCTTATTTTGATAAATGTATGAAACATGTGTTAACGAGTGTTAACTTTACTTCTATCATGTCAGTTTGGCACCACTGTAACAGGCTTACGCCAATTTTCAATGCGACTTACGGCAAAGGAGAATTTGTTACTACTTACTTGTAAATGTTCTTCTATGTCTTTGCGGTCATAGGTGATTCCACTTGGCGTGATGACGGGTTCGCGCATTAGTTCAAAACTAATTTTTCCACACAAATAGTCAGGGACATCACGTTTCTGCAGAAATACATAAATAAATACATACATAAATAAATAAATTCCTCACTCAGGCAGTCTGACATTTAAGTCCAAAAGGTAATCTAAAAGGTTTGCATCCATATTTATTTAACCCTTCTCGAGCCCATTTAGCTTTCAGTTCTGTTTAAGTTTCTGCAGAAATTATGAAACAACATATTTAAAATAACAACAGGTAAGGCCTTGCAAAATTAAAAAGTAAAATGTTTCTCCAACACAC
>JAHWFP010067540.1:0-15396 GCA_023313725.1 Lithobius niger | reverse complement strand
GTCTAAGAAATCACTCTTCACAGCATCGGCTTCAGTATGACGCCCTTCTGTTTCTCTCTGCAGTGCTCCTTGCAGCTAACCCATTAAGGCTCCAGCATAGAGTTATATACAATAATACTACGTCGTGTCACTACTCTATATTTTGGGCCCCAACCCCAAAAATCGGGCTTGTATGCCAGACTCATAATGGCAAGGGATTTGTTTCGTCATTATTGATATTCTTTGGTCACTATGTTGGCTCAGTATTATCTCCGTTTATTACTAATTAGCTAAAGCACTGGTGGTGTTGAACGCACGGTTTGCAATGCTGGTTAGGTACAGTAGCTCATGTGCATGTCCGACCGATTTAAGTTTCTTCAAATTGTTACACACACTGAGTAACAAACGCTGATTTACGTTAGCTTTGCTCACTCAATCAGCGCATCCTGGGACTCAAATCCCCTTCCCCCAGTGCTAATGATCCCCTCTTTCTAATGATTACTTCTACTGTGTTCTACCAGCCATGTCCGTGTTGGCGGAAATAAATAACACTCAAGGTGGTCTCGAAGTTGCCCCTTCGAGAAGCATGCTATCCTGAAAAGCTTTCCCTCAATGCTTTCCTTCCTACCACACGCACGGTGTCGTTGCTGTTGCTTGCTGTCTGACATCTTGCGTAATTTTTTTTTAATTAAATTTTCTAGCCTTAAGCCAACCGAAGCAGTTTAATGCTTGTATGGCTGAACCGGCTCAATTTTGAACAATACCACCATTTTTTGAGAAAAATATCTGGTAAAGGGAGGGGCAAGCCCGAGGATTTGAACCGGGAAACCTCCGATCATCGTGGGGGCCGAAAGATTGTCCATAAATGGCCAGAATAGGTTCCCATAGCTGCTTAAGAAGCATGTAGATTATAAATATAAAGAGATATTTACAGCTAATTTGGTTCCTTTAACCTTGTATGACATAATTTTTAATTCATCCTCCATTTACGTCTGTTATAAATACCTATTATAGAAATGCACAAATGTATATGTTATTAATTTTACCCTTTAAGTTCAACTACCGCTAAATCGTAGTAAAATTTCTCCATTAAAGCTTTTATACAGAGTACGTGACCAAAAAAAAAAAAAACTATCCACCCGCCCACAAGTCATAAAGTAAAAAAAATGCGACTTTTACGACGGGGCTGCCCAGTGAATACAAGACAGCGCTTCACAATATTTAAATTTTTATTTTCTCCTTCTAGGAAAATACAAACTTAGATACAAAGGCGATACTGTCCAACGAAACTTGAAGACTCCGCCCGCCACACGGTCACTCGAGATGAATCATGTCTTGATAAAATTTATGACGAATTTTACGAGCAACAAAGTATACGCTCAAGACGCCAAAAATTCATTCCCCCTAATTTTTTTTTTATTTTAATACTAAAAAGAAAAAAAAAACCGAAAGTTTTAAATAAGGGACCTCCGAGAACGAGGGATCCTTCATTTTACGGTTGGACCCGGGAGAAAAAGTTTACGGTTCTTCATTGGACAACGCCCTCCATAATTTTCTCACTCGCGTTCCTTTTTTTTATTCTGCGGATCAGCAATTTTAAAAAGCGTATAAACTTACGTCCCAAGTTGATGAACACCGAATAAAGTCGCCTTTTTACGAGCCAAAAATACAAGTTTCGTATCGGGATCAAAGGCGCAGCTGAAGGTTTTAGTCTCAAACCAAGTTTGCTCATGCATAAGCTCAAAACCTTTAAAAACTTTACGGGAAACCTATATGATTTCAAAGCATGAACTATGGAATGTTTAAGCTTTAGTCACGTGTAGGCACCGGATCGGGAATGCGAAAGAGGAGCGGGAGGGGGGAAAGAAGGTTCAATTTTTTTTTAATAGTTTGTTTTTATTGGAAAATATTAGTTATAATGGCGTCAGTTGGATCATCAAGCAGACTAATTTTTAATAATTCAAAGTATAAGACGTACGTTTTCGTCTAGCTGTTGTTGTTTGACGCGCACCCAGTGTTACCCGTGGCGCCAGAAGGAGAGGGGACAATTTTGCTAGGTAAATCCCATCGGAAATTCCTAGGATCTTTTACATGCCACAATCGACATGAGCACGAGACATCACAGGGCCCTTCTCTTCCCGAAAATTCCAGGGGTGGCTGAGGCCGGGTTCGAACCCGGGACCTGTAACACAAGAGAGGGTCATGTTAACCATTAGGCCACCTTGCCCCATCGCCTAGCTATCAGATGAGCTGGGTTCCCACAAAATAGTGAAGTATTTTCTCTGAGTTTTCCAGGTTTTCCAGAGTGACCCAAGTCAAAATCCAGGCTATTTACCGTAATTTTTTTAAAGGAAATTTTTGCCACATTTTTTAAAGTTTTACTTGTTTAAAGGACTGACACGAGCGCAGAGGAGTGGCACAATTCAATGAACTTTTAAAGCTCAATACAAACGCATAAGGACAACATTTTTTAACCGTAATGTCTTAAAATAATGTGTTTAATGCACTTCTACCCATGCCTAAAAGCGTGGCTTTGTTTTTCCAGGTATTTTTTGACGTTTGCAAGAAGTTTGTTGCGGCGAAAAAAAGTGTATTTCTTTCATATATAGCAACCCAGTAATAATGTTTTTTGTTTTGTTTACATGTACCAACTTTTACTCAATACTGCGCATAAGTGGTCATCGTGGCTGAGCGGTTATAGAGCTCAGCCTGGTTGCTGGAAGTTAGCGGATCTGGTCGAACCCCTAGAAAGGGGACCTTGGTAAAATCCCCGCCAGGACTGCCGGCCAGGGCAAGCGTGAGAGGCTATCATGCTCCTTCAGCGGCTATGGGATGTATTCTGGCTAACTCTGGACAATCTTCCGATGATCGGAGGTTTCCCGGTTCGAATCCCCGGGATGGCACCTCCCTTTACCAGATTTCTTCTTCTCCCAAAATAATCTGGTAATATTCAAAATTGAGCCGGTTCAAGCATTAATTGCTTCGGCTGACGTAAGACTCGTCAAAATAAAAAATAAAAAAATTCAGCATTTGGCCAAACACGGCAATTGTACAGTACCGAATATTCGGTCCGTAGGACGTGGTAGTCTGTCCATGCTGTTCACAGGCAGTGGTGTAGTCGTGCAAGAGTGCACAGGAGCGGCGCTCCGTTACTTTCTTTTAACGCGGAGCGGCGCTCCGGCACCTATTCTCGACAAGACCAGGCTCATGGGTATTTTTCTTAATTTACTTATTTTCAGACTCGATGCACTGTCCATTGTGTTTGCGAGCTGCCATCAACAATTGTCGATTTCCCGTCTAGCATTTGCTCTACTAGGCTTGTTTACTATATTTTGTCTGCATACTAATCTACTATTTTGAGCGAACACCAAGGGAAAAACAGTGATTTTGGTGTTTTCAGTGTTTCAGGTCTGACATCATGAAGCAAAACTGTTAAACAGGGAAACCAACAATCAGTAAAACTGCAGCAAGCATCATTCAATTATTTTATTTCCGACTTTAAGCCGTGCAAGGCAAATGCGTGCGTGGACTATTTGGTAGCTGTAACTAACCACTCCCTCCCCCCCCCCCCATTTCCTCACCATAGCTCCGCCACTGTTTTGTTTACCACTACACCACTGTTCATAGGCCATCCCTTTTCACAAGGTCGTCTTGGAAAAAAAAACTGTGGGGTTAGTTTCTCGGCTGTTGATTCAGCATCATCCAGCAACTCTAATTTTACAAGGCGCCATTTTACAGCATGCGCAGGGCCGGATTAAACCCTGTAGAGGCCTGGTGCTTAAGTTTTAATGTGGCCCGAATCCCCCCCCCCCCCGTCCTGCGGAAAAAGGATTTTTTAACAATAATAAGTATTTTTGTTTTAATTTAAGGCTGCTAAATATTAATTAAGTGGTTCTCTGGACTGGCTGAAAAAAATTAACGGATGGGTTTTTTTTTATTTTACTTTTATCCGAGATTTTTCAGATGCGTGCCTGTTTTTTATTTTATTTATCAAACAAAAAAACTTCAGTTACTTATATTTTGTTATGGAGTGTAATATAAATGTATCAATGCCTGGTGCAGCACGCAAATGTTACACTTTGACAGAAGTCTTTCTTTACGTCCAAGTTTTTACTTGTGACAAGCCTCTGTCTGAACAGCCCTTAGATTCGTTTCAAGGCGATCATGTGAATGGAGCAAAAAGCACATCTGGTCATCGGCCCCATGAAGAGATTGGTGAAAGAGTTGATTCGTAATTGGAATTTTTTTTTAGACAGTGTCATCTAAAATGTTTCATGCACTAAGACGATCGTGAGAACCACCTAATTAACTTTAAGCAGCCTAAAATAGTACCGGCTTTATTTTCCCGTGACTGTGAGCCCCCCCCCCCCCCTTGAGGCCTGTGGCCCGGGTGCTTCAGCACCCAAAGCACCCCCCTTAATCCGGCCCTGAGCATGCGCATGAATTGGAGGCAAGACGCACGATTTCTACCCAGTCGGCCTTGGCTTGAAAAGGAAATCTCCGTCCCCGTCTCTTGGTCGTTTAAAGGCGCCTGTTCTCCATTTCGATACCGTTGCCCATATTCTAAACACAGCATCCACGTTCCATATTCCAGATTCTCCGTCATGCAATAGGCTGATGCGGGTCACGTGATCTCGTTTTACTTACACAAATTGTGGCGCTGCTGCGAATAGTGTTGTTTCATTTGTTAATTTCGCGCCATTTTCTTTATATTGCTCGAAGGTGCTGCACCTAACAGTTGAAAAGGTGAAAAGGCGCCTTTAACGACGATTGCACGCGAAGTCGCTGCTTGCCTAGACTAATGGCAGCACGACTGACATTTTTCTCACTATAAGGGCTTGTTTACGCAACGATAGTTTTCTCGCTCACTAGCTTTTACTTGATCAATACTAAATCTGATGGCTTCTTCTCGCCTTTACCGGAGTATGCGGCTTTCGAGTTGTCTATGCGTATTAGTAACCATGGCAACTACGCAGACGCAAACTTCTCCTCGTGCCTCGTGACACGATGTACGATGCTTCCAACATTTGAGCGTCGATTTATGACAACAAGAAAACAATTTTTACTGCAGTACAAGACGACGGACTGTTTTTTGTACGCCGGCATTCGATGGTTTGTCTTCGATTCGATGGTCACGAAATGGACGCCATGTTGGATTTTGAATTCTCGCTGCGAGAAGCTATTTATTCTACCGACGTTTGATCATTGCTAGAAGCTGTACTTTGAGGGAGAATAGCAAATTTTGGAAATAGCGTGAAATGACAACAATCTTGTAGCAATGTTTAAAATTACTGTAGCACTTTGTTCTTTATCTGTGTTGTTATTTGTAATACATACAATTCGTTATCTATTACCGCATTCATTTAGTAGCAACGGGAAACTAATCATAAATAAATAACGGTTGACTAGCAAATAGCAACCGGCGAGCGAGAATGACATCTTGCGTAAACGCGCCCTTAGGTTAAAAGCTAGCAGCGTATTTTTTAACGCGGGTGATCCCAGAAAATAGTGACGACCGACCAGTCGGTCCAAATTTGGCCAAAGGTCGTGACCCAGATCGGTCACGCAGGAACCTCTCAACATCAGCAAATCTGGGAGGGGACCAAATTTGACGCCCCCCCCCCCCTAAGGAATTTACACCATTATTTTGCAGTTAGAACCTTTATTCGTGCAGTATTCGCAGCGCTATAATCAATGAAAGTGGTTTAGTGTCAGTGTTACAGATTGAAAACGTCAACGGAAAATAGGTTTGCTAAGGTAAGAAAACTACAATTGACAAATAAGACCAAAAGGTAAACAGGAGAGGCCAAAACTGCCACCAATAACCGCCCACCAGGTTATTCATGTTATTTTTTTTTGTACAAAGACGACTTACGTTTACGACGCAGAAACACTAGACTTTTAATATAACTTGTAGAGCAGTTGTCAACAGTTACTTGACTCCACGTGCGAGCATCAGATCCTGTGCTACACCGCCATTTCAAAAACCCGGCCTCTAGCTTTTACGGAAAGGGGGGGGGGCACCCTTGCTCGTCTTTTATTCACGAAACAGTCGAATCTACTTCTGTTTCGATTTTCGCTGACACTTTTGTATTTTGTTTGTACATCACAATTAAAAACTTCTTCCGGTTAACAGGACTATAAGCCTCACGTTAATTCATTCTTTTCACGTCGAGAACCCAAGAAAAAAGTCAAGCCCCCCCCCCCCCAAAAAATGAAAATTTTGCTGACGGAGGAGCAATAGAAGATATACCAGTGTTAAAGCCCTAACGGCCAATAGTTGAAAAACTAACGTAAACAACTTTCGTGAAAGAGAAGCCAGCTCGTGGTTGCTTTGGAATTCTTAAAACTAAGACGGAATTACGTCACCGCCTTATGACGTCACACCATCCCCAAGCAACAATGACGAGCTTACATCTCTTGACTATCAGTTCGCCCGGCAGCCGTCTAATCCAATTCGAAATGTTGTCATAGCAACACGAATCAAGTAAATTCCTAAAATTTCTCTTGAAGGATTGAAGGTAAGCTTTCGTTATAGCCGAGGCTTGCAGGAACGTGCCAAGAATTCGTTTAGTTTTATTGAGCATGTTGACAAATGGGGCGACAACGGCTTCGAATCGAAGGATTACAGGAAAATTCTCTTCTGTCACTCATTTCGACTGGATTTAAAACTGGAGCTTTTCTTTGTTTTCGTTAGACTTCTGCACGTCTTTGGCGCATTTTCGTGAACAAAAACACAACATAAAATCGATCGGCAATGTAATGGTAAAACCGACGAGTATGCATTTCGTCATCAAGCAACGAGGGAGGAAAAATGCCTTTTACGGCAAACTTGAAAACCATTTTCAAAGAAATTTTTTACATAAAAACGGGAAATGGGAAAGAATAACGGTCTAACATTGCGTGAAGAACTTTGTCGAAAAAAACTTAACCTTACCTACCTGACAACAACTTACCGTTAATAATCAGCAACAACGTAAGAATCCCCCAGAAAACGACAAGCCAGCAACGCCATTGATTTAACATATACAAACCACTAAACTTTATTAAAGACGGAAAGCCAAAGCCTCAACAAGAGTTAAATCAAGACAGGTGCAAACCTATTTACGTTGACTTTTGGATTTATGTGTCCGACTGCCCGAGCGGGGAATCGAACCCACGACCTTTGAAACTATTATGTCCGCGCCCTTTCTTGAGTTCTCCGCAGAAAGACCATAGATAATCGATTGTATGTTTTTGACAGCAGAGTGCCTTGTTGATATCCAAGATGGTTACAAAAACAGTGGCGGCCGTCGATTAAAGCCGCCCCCTCCAGGAAAACGTAGCCGCTCATAAAATACTTGCAGGACTCAAGATACGCCGCGCACACAATAAAGGCAGAGGTCCTACCGCTGAGTCATACTGACACGGTTTCAAAGGTTGTGGGTTCGACTTCCGCTTAGGCAGTCTGACATATAAGTCCAAAAGGCAACGTGAATAGGTTTCCATCTGTATTGTGCAAAACTTTACCATCATAGCCATAAAAAGTTTAACCACTTCTAAAACCGTAACTGGAAATTCTAAGACTGAAGCGGTCTATATTCTGCTCGTGGAAAAATAAATTACACGCACCAATTTTAAAGATGAGGTCTATGATGTGCGTCACAGAGTCGGGTCGGTTCACATTTTCAAGTTTTCGGCTGGATCGCCTGATTTGAGCAAATGATCCAGAATTTCGGATCAGACGTGCTAATTCAAACTGTCTGATGATAGCAAAATACACAGGTTAAATGAAAAGCGTGGTTTTACTTGCTAGTGTTACAAGTTTTTACCAAATACAACATTTGTGTCAACGATGGTGGAGATCATAATCAGAGACGTCGGGAGGGCAAACATCTGGGGGGGGGGGGGGGGGGGGGCGCACCAAATTAGGATGACCGCAAACCAAATGATACATTTGGTCTCACGACAGGACATTCTGTCGAAACCCGTCTCAACTTGCTGCAGACGTCTCGACAACCATAGCAATGAGCTGAGCACAACACACCGGTTACAACGTTGTCGCGAGATGTCTCTACGCGTATTTAATCGTCTCACGACAACAAAGCTAAGCTCCTTCTAGTTTCGTCTGGTGGGGTCTGTCCACCAGATGCGACGTCTGGCAACGTTTTGTCCTGCAATGTCTCGTCGCGAGACAGCTGTCTGATTTGGTGTGCGACACACCGAAGTCGACAAAACGTCTCACGACAGGACATTTTGTCAAAACCTGTCTCAGCATGATGCAGACTTCTCCAAAACCATAGGAATGAGCTGAGCGCCACACACCGGATGCGACGTTGTCACGAAACGTCTTTAGGCGTCCCACGACAACAAAGCAAAGCTCCTATAATGTCCGAAGCCTATCTTGAGTTATCCCCAGAACGAACACAGATAATCTATTGTACGTTTTTGGTAGCAGAGTGCCTTGTTGATATCCAAGATGGTTACAAAAACAATGGCGGCCATCGATTAAAGCCGCCCCCTCCAGGAAGACGTAGCCACTCATAAATAACTGGACTCAAGATACGCCGTGCACACAATAGTACCGTGTGACGGGGTCCCTCCATCAGATGTGATGTCTCGCGATGCTTCGTCTTGCAATGACGTTTTATCGATTTTGGTGTGCGGCCACCCTTAAGCCCTCTCCAGACAGAAGACAATTTCGTGCGAAGCTATGCGTTAACTGCGTGCGTACAAGGTCAATATAGCTGCAATTGTACGGTTAGTGTTACGTTTACAGACTAATATTGACGTCTTTGATACACCATCTTGCGTTGCCGTGCAGCCGCGAACTGCCAGTCTGGTTAGTGCTTCAGATTGTCACGCGACGAGACGTTGCAAGTCAAAACGTCACGGGACATCGCATCTGTTGGAGGGACCCCATCACACGAAACTAGGAGCTTCGCTTTGTTGTCGTGGGACGCCTAAAGACGTCTCGCGACAATTCGTATCGGGTGTGTGGCGCTCAAATCATTCCTCTGGTTTTGGAGACGCTGAGACAAGTTACGATAAAATGTCCCTGTCGTGAGACCAAATGTATAAGTTGGTGTGTGGCCAGCCTTATTGAATTCGTTAAAATCTGCCCTCTTTGCACAAGCCTGATAAGTATATATTTTCCCATGTAATCTCCCATATATTTGTTCATATATACCTATGTTACTACACAATGTCCACGCAGTTGCCGACTCCAACTTCCTTATTTGTCCAGGAAGCAGCAAGAGAGAAACGTAGCTTCACCAAGCCCTATTCACTCGCTCCAAAATGTACGTAAGTTTCCGTCTAGAGCTCGCGCGATCAAAACGTGCTGCGCCATCTGTAGAAAGCGACTACGAACTAAAGCTTCGGCACGGCTACTTCCGGGCAAATCCAAGATGGAGTTGTCGTGCACTCACGGCGGCTGCTCGAATGATACCAGGCAGTATGGCAAGCCACACATGCATGGCATCACATTTCATAGATTTCAATGAACCATTGGACTAAATAAATAAATATAACTGCCAATTTCTTTTCATGTATTAATCAATAATTTACATTTGGTATTTTCAATTGCCTAAAATGAACCGAAACTGAAAGCTAATACCAAGCGTTTGCTGTTAATGTATTGCGTAATGGTAGTATTTAGGGGAGAAAAAGTCGGAAATCAAATACTGGTGTAATTACTTTTACATATAAATAATAATTTAGCTTGTACGCTGAACACTTACCGCTATAAATCTACGCGTTGATAGTGAAATGTGGCGAAATACTTGCTGGGCCACTGGTTCAGTTGCGTTTCATTTAGCTCCGCTCTTCTACAGGGGGCATGCGCTGGTCACGTGGCTCAGACGTCACTTCCGCAAATTTCCGCAGTTGGTGCTCTCGTGGCGAAATTGAGAAACTACGAGTCTGGACTGGAGTTTTGTGCGCGTTGCTTCAACGGTAAGTTTAGCAAGTTTATCCCGTAACGAAAGTGTAGTTATCAATCCAAGGCTTCACATTGTACATGCAGTGACGCATCTGAATGGGGGTGTGGTTCTTTAGTAGAACCGGAAGGCCCACACGATTCCACTAAAGTGTAGTTATTGGTACATTTACCTTTTAGCTGTGTCATTTTCAAGGTCACATGACCAATTTGGTCTTCGAGTAGCATTAATTATTAGTTACCAGCTGGAACAAATTGGGTGTGGTAAGAATATGATGATTTAGTGCGTTCCTTTCCCCAGTCAACCTTTTGTATTTTAGTAATTTTGGTGGTACACGTTCTGTTATGTTTGTTTTAGAGTGTAATGAATGACCAAGGTACAAAGGCAAACAATACCGACAGTTATATAACAGAGCCAACTTTTAAGCATCTGTTTGGGAGCTATGTGAACTGTTTCGTAATTTGCTTTCCCCACTTTCAACAACACGCAACGAAGTCTCATTTTGTTTCACCAGGTCGGGCCAAGTCACTTAGTCACTGGATCAGTTCTTCGGGTCCCAGTCAACCAGTTTTGGGTCGTCGGGTCATGAAGTGCGAACCCTGTATATGTCGGATAACACTAGTCACGATGGTGCTATCTACCCGCATCTTGTTAGTGTCCGAGCCGGACCATAAACCGCACAGTCAATACAACAGTGACGGCAATAGGGGTGGGCCAGGGTGGGCCATGGCCCCTCCCCCCACATATTTCACGCGCACCTCCTCCCCAAGGTGACCCCCCCCTGACCCAAACACTCAGGTCACCATCAGAAGAAAAAAACTTTACAAAAATTGCAGGATAAACTTGACATCAAGTGAATAAACTGAGCTTGTCTTTTTTCTATTTATTTTAATTTATTTATTTATTTATTTTTGTGGTAACTTTGCAATAATTTATTTTGTATGTGTTTATGGGGCGTCGTATTTTACAAAAAAAATTGTACTGCATTGAAGTTTACGTTATGTTTAAGTTGAATTAAACGGAATAAAAGTGCCTAACGTGGCTGCCTTGAAAAAAAAGTCCCTGGCCCACTCTGTTTACAGATGTGCCTCTGCCGCCCCCCTCCCGCCCAAACAATTCAGTCCTGGCACCGTCAATGCAATACACGTATAGACGCAGGTAAGTCTTACGGCAGAATCAGTTCACCGCATATACGATATGCCATACAGCCAATTCAGTTCGCTGCACCGGAGTACAAAATGCACTCCGACTAAACTTGGGAGACGTTAACAAATATTTCGGAATAGTTCGGTACTTGTTTCGGTCGACGCTGGTGTCGCCAGCATTGGTTACTAAGACCGTATATCGTCGGCACGATAATTGCAAGTATCGCTTCCACGAAGGTCAAGTATTCGCAATATGCAAAATAAAACAACATGGATACAGCGTCAAACAATTAAAAAAAAAGAAACTCTTGCATTAAAGAATCGTATGGTAACTATTTTCCCACAAAAAGAGTAATTAACAATTATTTTTCGAATATGAGAGATGCGAAGCCTTAACTTTGATGTGATGGAAACCTTTTTATTTTGTTGTTGTTGTTTTAAATGAGTTTAAGTCTACTAGCAGTCCCTTTCGCATATCTCCATCAAAGGAGACAAATTTAAGCGTAAACATAACCAACGGTGCAGTAAATGGTAAAAGAAGTGTAAGGGCTCGTTTATGCAACGACAGTTTTCTCGCTCACTAGCTTTTACTCGATCAATACTAAATCTGATGGCTTCTTCTCGCTTTTACCGGAGTATGAGGCTTTCGAGTTGTCTATGCGTATTAGTAACCATAGCAACGACGCAGACGCAAATCTTATTCTCGTGCCTCGTGACACGGCGTACGAAGCTTGTAACATTTGAGCGTCGATTTATGACAACAAGAAAACAATTTTTACTGCAGTACAAGACGACGGACTGTTTTTTGTATGCCGGCATTCGATGGTTTGTCTTCGATTCGATGGCCACGAAATGGACGTCAGGGCGCGTTTACGCAGCGACTCGCCCTTGCATTCTCGCAGCTAGAACTCAATCGCGATGGCAAAGGTGACATTGCCATGGTAACAACTCTAAATGGATTAGCTAAACCCGACATCGTTTGAGTAAATACTTGCAGTCTTATAATCCGTGCCAATAATATAAAGAATTTCTCATGACGAAACAATTTTCCAAAACGCTTCTGAATTCGCGTTATTTGCTGTTTTCGTTGCGAGGCGGCAGACATAAAACCGCCGCCATGTTGGAATTTGAGGTGATTTCTAGCTACTAGCTGCGAGAATGCAAAAGGGAGTGGATGCATAAACGTGCCCTCATGTTGGATTTTGAATTCTCGCTGCGAGAAGCTATTTATTCTACCGACCTTTGATCACTGCTAGAAACTGTACTTTGAGGGAGAATAGCAAATTTTGGAAATAGCGTGAAATGACAACAAACTTGTAACAATGTTTAAAATTACTGTAGCACGTTTCTTCTTTATCCGTGTTGTTATTTATAATACATACAATTGGTTATCTATTACAACATTCATTTAGTAGCAACGGGAAACTAATCATAAATAAATAACGGTTGACTAGCAAATAGCAATCGGTGAGCGAGAATGACTTCGTGCATAAATGCGCCCTTAGTTTTTTGGAGGAAAATTTTTGGCGAATCGCGGTGTATTTCTGCTGCATCGTGATCGAAATTTGCTTTATCCACCATCCATGACTCCAACAGCCCAAAGTTCTTCAATTCAGATGGAGTGTAACTAAAGTAGCATTCCAAGCAGTTTATGAACACCCGGGGAAAGGGGGAGGGGGGGGCTCCTAAATCATATCTTTCATGCATCGATAGCCAAATAAAGAAAGGACCATCTCTCTTCTTATTTTAGCATCTTTCCCCCACCCCCATACATTTCTTTATTTAAACAATATGGGTAAGAGTTGAATAAAGTAAGACTCAATGGGTTGAGGGTGGTACGTGTTCCGACTTTTTATATTTAGCTGCACCGGATATCATCTCTCTGCAAAGTTGCCTTAAGGCTCCGTCATGATCCCGCTCTTTCGCAGTGCCACTCTCATTTTCTCCCATACACCCACGAATATTGTTCACTTCAGCCTAGTTCGCATTTTCTGCATCCAGATTCTCTTCACGACTCTCCGTAGACCCCCAAGTCTTCCTGTGTCGTGATTTGTGTGTCACCTGACTTGACTAGTCCAATCAGAAGGCCAAACTGTCACCGATATCCTCTCTAATTGGTGGCTCATTGCGACGTCAGGGCACAGCGGTCATGAATAGTATCGCGTTAAAACCGTTAAACGTATATGCATTGACGCATGGAGATAAAAGCAGTAGTTTCAAAGACAAGCTATTTGCTACGTAGGTTACGAAGGTCCAAAACGCATTTTAGGAGGTGACTAGCTGACAGAGATGGGAGAAATATTGTTAGTAGGTAAACACGACTGGTAATTGGCGTACAGTGAAAAATGAAGAATACAATCTTCACCGGCAATGAATAACTGCATGGCAACAAGTTTCACCAGGTTTGATAGAGGGTACATACACGACGTCGACAAAAAACGCAGACCTTGAAATTTATCAAAGTTTTTCACAAAAAAGTGCACACAGGAGCACGTTTCTGGATTCAAAATCCAATTCTAATTCGGAAAGTGAGTCCTGTTTTTGAAAAAGAACTTTTGTTAGTTATAGCCACGATAGTACTAATAAATAGCCACCTCTTGGCTACAACGACGGAAGTTCAAATTTTTTCAAGGTTCTTTATCAAAAATTTCGAAAAATGTAGCCCACTTTTCATAACGACTGACAGTACTGATTATGTGAAAGTGATCAACCCATGAAGTCATTTTTTTTGGCTATTACCGTTACGTGCTTCGATATCAGTTCGCAGTCAGTATAGTCTTCGATATCAGTAAAATGCTGCACATCGGCCGAAATATCACATTCCGCAACCCAGTGAATTCAGATTACAAACATCAATCCGTAAATCGGAATCGAGTAAAGGTTTTGAGGAGTGCTGCCTAGTTGAAGAACCATTTCTAGCCCCTTCTTTCCCTAACACCCTCAAGTCGATCGAAATACGAGGCGTACGTGTGTTGGGGTGAGTGGGCGTGGGGTGTGCACGAGATAGGAGAGTGTCGATGAGCGAGTCTTCGTGTGCCCGTTCGCCCTTTTGCCTACGTAATTTTCTCATTCGTCGACAATCTGCATTCCACACATTCTTCCACCCTTTTTTCTTCTCTTTTTTTTTATCTTGTCTAATTCTAACGAAGTATTCAACTCGAAGCAGATGTAGCAGCCACGCATGTAAGGCGACAAGTTTCCTTCGCATCTTTTCAAAAGAAAAGTTTTCAAATTCATTCGGCTTTCCGACTACGAATGTGTTGGTTAATTCCGCCGGAGTGGTATCATCTTCTGCCGTGATCTGTATTTAGAAGTTGCGGAATTTCACGATTTCGCTCAACATCACGTCCGTTGAAATGGACATTCCGAGATTACCTAAATGGATACCCAGAACCGAACTTCTCGTAACTTTCCGTCGTTCCATACCCCTAAAATTCTTCCGCAAATGGTTCCAGTCTGTGATAAAACTAAAACCGAACGTATTTTCAAAACCTTTTAGCATCTCGAAATTCTGGTTTTAAGACATGGTACGTTCTTCCTGTACACAAAACCAATTTACACTTAGGACTTCAAGTCATGTCCCAATGGATTCGGTTAGAAGAGCGCGGTGCAAGAAGACTAGTTCAATTAGTCATTACAGACTATACAGTCCAAAAAATGGAACTTTTAAAATAGCACTGTTCTATGCAATGTGGCCAACGTGGTTGAGAATCATCCTTTGAATTCAAATTTTCAGCTCGGATGAAAATATGAACTATTTTATAGTTTCGCTCATCAATATCGGCAAACCTCTGAGCATTATTGAAAAAAAAACGAAGGACTGTTTCAGCTTGTGTACAAAGTTTTAATATCGACAAACCTAGTGATTTGGAATCACTGTTTAATTCACCATTTAGTTCTACGCATCACCCATGAAACATTGGCTCAGAGAAACTTAGTCCGTTAGTGCCCTATTTAAAATTCACAAAACTTCGGTAAATTTGTTAAAAGTTCTAAAGATGTGTGGTAATTTTAACGTCGATGTTAACGTATCTCTGCCTGGTAATGTACTGAAAATTGGGAGTTTCTCGAGAAGCTGCACACCCCTCGGCATAAGTTCGTGATTACCTGCATACCGGAGACGGAAGTGGGTCACTTTTAACTTCGATTGTAACATACCTCTGCCTGGTAATGATACTGAAAACTGGGAATATTTCACCGAGAGGATGCAGCCTCCTTGTTGCGAGTTCATGATTACCCGCATACCAGAGACGGAGTGAGCCACTTTTAACTTCGATAGTAACATATCTCTGCCTGGTAATGTTACTGAAAACTAGGAATATTTCTCTGATAGGATGCAGCCTCCTTGACGC
>JAHWFP010067535.1:4624-30549 GCA_023313725.1 Lithobius niger | reverse complement strand
ACATTTTTCACTATATTATATGCTTCAAATTTAGTTGCTGCCAACTTCACCAGGCTATCGAGAGAAAAAAACAATACTGCTACATATACTGCCTTAAACAAACATAAGGGGGGAATTGCCATGCTCCAGATCGGAGATTATTTATCTCGTCCATTGTGTTGTACAGTTCAGCATACAACAGTGCTAGGCTACATACTTTATTGTAAAAACTGTTAAATTATAAGTGTTTCTCCCTTGTTATATCTTACATGAGCACACCGGCTACTTCTCAGTCTTCAGTAAGCAGGATTATATTGATTACTGAAACGATGTACTAACATCCCTTTGTAAGAAGACGGGTACTTGCCTGCTTCGTTTAACCTAAGTCTACCTCGTTCAAAAAATCTGTAAACCAGCTCCTCCCACGGTGTTTTAATGCAAGGATTGTAAAAAGTCCAACGGACAACAGTTGCAGACTGGCATCTGACCTCAGCCCTTGAGGACTGAGATGCGAGTTCAGTCCTCCTGGACTGGGATGTGATCTCAGTCCTCCTGGACGAGGATGTGATCTCAGTCCTCCCGGACGAGGATGTGATCTCAGTCCTCCCGGACTAGGATGCGATCTCAGTCCTCCCGGACTGGGATGCGATCTCAGTCCCCCTGGACTGGGACGTAATCTCAGTGCTCCTGGACTGGGATGACTGCATCAAGTTTGATGCAGAGTTACAAGCATTGCTGTGTAGTACAGAGATCGTCGAAACTGGTTGATAAAAAACGCCGAGCTAGGAGACATAATCATATCTTAGGACAGTAGGATATGGGAATGGGACAATATCTTTTAACAGATGGAGGAAATATTTATAAAAAGTTGTGCTCAAAATAGGAATGGACGCCGGGCTAGGACAGACGGTACCTGTTCAATGCAGCCTTTTTTAATTCTCTTGGTGACGCTTGACCTCTGGAAAAAGGATAACACATGATGGCTTTCAAGGGAAAATTAGGGGAAGACACTCTACCCCTTTGATGGAATTTAGTTGAGTGGTACTGATCCGTTTGAAGCAACTGTCCTTGAATGTTGCTTTGGGAATACCATGCTCCAGCAGTTTTGGATCTTTTGCTTTGCGTTGCGAACACAAGTGCCCAACACACAGCACCTTCAAGATGCGTTTTGCATCAAAAACTATTAGAATGCAGCCTTCGACAGGTAGTGTACACCACAGCCTTAAATCATTTCATGTTTTAAGTTTCCTTCAGGCATAAAGAGGGACTATAGAGAATGCCGTCATGTGTATTAACGCCTTAACAGTAACTGGAAGTTCTATAAAGCGCTTCATCATTTTTCCAATTCCGTCAATAGCCATGGTAGAAGGCAATACCAATGTTCATAATGCTGGTTAGCATTGCTCACTCAATAATATCCTTGAACCAGTGGGCATAATGGCTAGGGTTTTTTAGGAAAATGCCCAAGTCGGGGGTTAACAATAATCAGCATTCAACTGTGAAGATAGGGCCTGTAATTGTATGTTCTCTATGTCTATCTTGAACCATAGCCTAGTTCACACAATTTCAACGGAGCTCTTGATAAAAATACTGCACCGGTCAAAAAGTTGAAATTTGTTTTACATCAATGTGAGAAGAGAATGTCTTTCAATAAGAAATCTAATCCTAACAACGTGTCTCTAGGATAGCTAGTGATCAATATTGTGTGAAGATTGCTTATGGACATCAAGCATTGGGAATGTCTTAATAAATCGGGCTAAAGACACATTTTTACATAGGCTAGTTGACTGGAACGAGCTCTGGGGTGTGTCGTGTGTATCACTGGTGCAGTTGTAGTTTACACTAGTTTCTTACTCGTCCAAAGTACTGTCCATGAAGTCCATTTCAACATTGTAGCTTCCATCTATGGCATCTGGCTTTACGTGACGTCCATTCATTCAATTCCTAAGCCATGCTGCCACAAGATGCGCCCCCAAAAGGTTGCTTTCCAACACAGCAGTGAAGCACTTGTGTCACGGTTAGACATGAATCCGAGCAGGCACACTCCAAGTTTAGTACAGAGTTTTTCCTAGTATAAAGGCCAAACGACGGAGAGCCTGCCACATAGTGACTTGTGCATGGATCAGGACCTCAAGCAGTAAACCAAAGCGAGAATCAAAATAAGACTTATTCGACAGGCCACATTTGGGCTGCCGTGTAAAGTGAATCCAAAATGGTAGACAAAGTAATCAACCACATAGGGTACGTTTATTCCTAATAAAGGAAGCGAATAGCGTGATTGTGACCGAATCAATATCTGTGTGGAGTTGTTTATTTCCTGTACTTTACCATTAGCGCCAAGGAAGAGTCGCACGTCCACTTTGTCGCCATTTTATAAATGTAAATCGTCCACTGATTCTCACCAAAAGTTGAACATGTGGATAATCAACTGGCTTAAGAGTAGCGAGTCACGTTCAATCGCACAGTCAAGTAGAGTAGAGGTTTACATCACATAGGAGATACACTTTTGATGTCTTTCGTTGGCCACAGTAATCGCCGCTTGCTGGTTTTTGCAGTTATTACAGGTTTACATTGGGATTGTAAAGGGCAAGTAGCAAGTCAACTCGACTCACTCGCCTATTACTCGGTCCAGTCAACTTGCCTCACAATAGGAGACCTCAGATCATCTGGACACTGGTTGCAAATATCGGCTACCCCAGCCACAAGATAAGTACAGTGCGCAAAAGACTTAAAAGTGACGAGGTGAAAATTTATGGAAAAGTCTGTTAATATAGTTTCTTCTAAGAAGTGGACAAACTGTACTATTTCTGGACTGGGAAAAAAAAAGATACTGAACAAATGAGGCAATCCTGATCCTTGCCACATTAGTTCTACATCTCATTTTTAGCAGTATCGTCAAACACCGTAACATCAGGCATCGTGGTAATGAGGTCTGGTTGCACAGTTTACCTAGTGCACATAGGATGTTACACACAATGGAAGGCCGCTGCAAACTAATTTTCGTCAAATATTTATTATTTCGTATATTTTCACCGATTTCGTCATTCCAACAGTAATGCACCATTTTGATTGTGTCGCGAGACCTTTCCCCATTGACGCAAAACCAAATCTGTAGATTATAAAGCATTGAGGAATTAGGTATTTTGTGATAACCAGTATAACTGAGTAAACTGGTGTTGGACAATTTTTCCACTTGTGTCACATATACTGGCTGTTTGGCTGGGTTTATTTTATCGTCAAAGAAACTACCACATAACACTACGAAGCAGAAGAAGAGACAAGTGCGAGCACAAACAGTGGGCCCCCCCCCCCCCCCGTAGAATTTTCTGCCACTGTCTGCGACACCAATTGTCAGGGGAAAATTATCTGCAGCTAATCTGTTTTTTCGTATGGCTACGTGCATATTTATTGCTTTTTACTGAATAACTTTTTCAGTGCTTTATTCTATTGATCTGGCTCTTCCATCAATGGACAGGCCTTGTCGAGATGATTAAAATGGTGTATTGTGATGTCCAAATCGGTCAAAAATTGGCGAAACGGCACGTTTTGTCTGCGACTGTGCCAGATTATCTGCGACATAGTCGCACGTCGCACCCTTTTCTGCTTTCGGGTCGCTGCCCTTCATGCTAGATTTATAAAAAATAGTCAATTTTCCTTTTTAAATTATTGTACCAGTTTCAAAAAAGACTAAGTATACAAGCGTTAACGTACATAACACAAAAGTTAATAGTATGGCTGTTACAAAGAAAGTGCAGAAGTTTTCCCTAGCTCTTGCAACTGTTGAAATGTACCATGATACCACTAACATTCTAACCGATTTCAAATAAAAGCACGCAAAAAGAAACTAGACTAAGGTATCTAGCCTTAAAACTCCGCACCATACTCAACATTTGAGGTTCTTTCCGCCCTTCACATCTGTATGCTTCCGTACGGATGGTTTTGCAACGAATGCAATGTTCAGGCTTGTTTGTTTACCACCATCTGTCTCTTCAATGGACTCAATGACAGCCAAAGAAATAAAAGTTTCCTCTCTGGTAGGCCTCTTTCAACTTTTACTTCTGCCATCGTCGGCTAAATTAATAACTGTCCTTCTGCATCCGGGAATATAGCTTTAAAAATTAGGCTTAAAGCAGAGGACATATTTTCGCTGCTACTCCCATATGCCATGTGGTGAAATAGCCAATACTAAATAGTAACGAGAAAAAAAGGATGCCTAGCGTGATACGAGCAGAGTTCATCAAGAGCGGTAACCTCCATCAGTCACTGCCACATGCACACCTTAAGATGTGCCCTCTAAAATGAAATAATTCTCAGTTTTTTCGAAATAACACAAAAAGAACATTTTGCCAGCCCCCAGCTAGGCCGGCTAAAAATGGTTTCTTTTTTGCCTAAAACATACTTAACCTGAAAATTTTAGCATTACATTCCTCGAATGTGATGTTCCCCTGGAGGTTTCTTACGGTGCGCAGCCGCCTGCTTGCATATCCCTACCGCGCATGTGCGTGGCAGTCCTCCCTTATAAAAGCGACAGTGTGCACACGATCGGCATTTATTTACCTCTTAATGTGTCAGGCGGTGACTCAAGAGGGGAGGCAGGGCGGGAGTTAGGTATGTTTTAGGCAAAAAGAAACCATTTTTAGCCGGTCTGGCTGGGGGCCGGCAAAATGTTCTTTCTTTGTTGCCAAAATATCTTAACCTGATAATTTTAGCATTATCAGGAGACCTCGTCAGAGACTGGTGGCGGGCACCGCCCTGGGATGCAAGCAGGCGTTCCCCCCAAAAAATTTTAGTCTGAAAGAGAAAAATTTGCACTTTATTCAGAACAGTGTGGAAACAGGAACTTGGATCTCTTTCGTAGGGATTGGTGGCCCTGAATAGGGCCGTTGTTTGACCATGGTTCTGGCTGCGACGATTGGTCCCAGCCGGTGTAGTCCTGTTTATTCCCTTGACATGTTTCCTCAGATAGTGGGAGGTGAAGGTTGATTGATATAAATAGACATAAATTGCTGGAAATAATATTAAGGAAAATTGGAAATTAGCCAATAGCGAAAATCGTACACTAGAAATAACGTAGTTCAGTAAACGCATTTGATTCTCACATCTTGTGTACATCCCCTGAGCTTGCTACTTTCTTCTTCGACTAACCTCCTTAGCACGGACAATTCGTAAATGACTGGTTTATAAAGCTTATCAATTTATCATCTCTTATGTGAAAAGAGTATGCATGTTAAGATGTATTATTGCTAAAAGGAATTTTGTATTTGTATATAACCTAAGTATCGTATAACAATTAGTAGAAGAAAGGCATCTTTGCAGCATTATGCATAAAAATAGTATTCACTTTTTTTCTTTACTCTAGACACCCAATTGTATTTTTTATTTTCCAAAAAATATGAAATTTAGTATCTCTTATGGGAAAACAGTACGCATGTGCAGATTTATTATAGCTAAAAGCAAGAATTTATAGGAATTTACAAGAATTTAAAGGATTTTTGTCTTTGTGTATAACCAAAGATAACAATTAGTAAAAGAAATGCATTTTTGCAGCATTATGTATAAAAATTGTATTTATTTTTTTCGTTACTTTTGACGTCCAATTCTTCTATTTTTATTTCCTAAGTATATGAATTTAAGCTGCATAAGCAGCATCAAGAGTGACTGTGGATTGCACTGAATGCAAAATGGACCATGTTTACATTTGTGTACATCACGGAGGCCGGTATTTGTTTGTTTTTGTTTATTGTTCCTTTTAGTCATGTAATGCCTTTTGACGATTTGACAGTTATAAATAAAGTTAAGTTAAGTAAGCCACCTTTATGCACTTACGTTTCATCGGAGTGGCATGACCCGGATTCGAACCAGCTACCCAGTTCACTCCCAGATCACTTGCGTAGCGCCTTAATCGCTATGGCCACATCCTCCACTGGCATAAAGATAACTCACTGAACCCGTTATTAAGGTCGCAACCGTGACCAGGGCTCCATTCGACCGAAATTCACTCGGCCATAGACAATGGTGAGGGAAGACATCATACACTCACATTCTCACAAGGCTCAATAAAGGAGAAATAAATAGACATATGATTTGTCTTACCTCTCCATTGTCTATGGCCGAGTTAATTTCGGTCGAATGGAGCCCTGGTCACGGTTGTGACCTTAATAACGGGTTCAGTGAGTTATCTTTATGCCAGTGGAGGATGTGGCCATAGCGTTTAAGGCGCTATGCAAGTGATCTGGGGGCGAACTGGGTAGCTGGTTCGAATCAGAGTCATGCCACTTCGACGACACGTAAGTGCATAAAGGTGGCTTACTGAACTAAGTCATTTCTAGTGTATGATTTTCGCTATTGGCTAATTTCCAATTTTCCTTAAGGTTGATTGATGGCGCTATGATGCTGCTGCCTGGATTTCTTCTATAGGGATGGCATTGTGGTGGGCCCATGATGTGATATAGCCCTTACTTCATGAGCCGTCACTCTCATGCTCTCGTTCGTGGTTTGTTTTTCATACGCGGCCTCAATGGTTTTCTTGATCCACCGTGATACCATGGCGGCAGAGGTTTCGCCGGTTTGGGGATCTACTGGTAAAAAAAGTTGTTTTCTGCCTCGACGGATGTCCTCGTGACGTGTCCGGGCTAAATAGAACCGTAATGCTCTGACTGGACAAAGACAAAGGATAAGTTGGGGCCGAAAATGCAGTATGCTGGGTCTGCTGAGAGGGCTTGAATTTCAGAACAACAAAGGCTGGCTGCTAGAGTAACGAGGAAAACAGTTTTGCGAGTCATGAGATGGAGGGAGCTATCTTGTAGAGGTTCATAATGTTCCACCATTAGGGACTGGAGAACAAGCGATAGGTCCCAGCCCGTTATTGTTCTTCTGGTTGTGGGTCTTTCGTTTTCGAATGAGCATAGAAGGGCCATCAAATAAGTTGGTGTTTTTGGCGGCTTTGAAGACAGTGTTGAGAGCTGAGCGATAGACCAGGATTGTGGAACCTTTGAGTTTGTCAACGTTGAACAAGTTTGTGAAGAATTTCAGAAGGGTGGGAAGAGGTGGGTTGATTGGATTAGCTTGTTTTGTGATACACCAACGAATCCATTTTGACCAGTGGCTATCGTACATTCGGTTAGTGGAGTTCCTGGTATCTTTTGAGGCGATGCGTTCGGCCTCTTCTCGATGAATTCCAGCCTTTTTGAGGAGTTTGACGATAGTAGCCACCCGTGTAGGTTGAGGTTTGCCAGGTTCGGGTGTAGTTTTGTTCCTTTCTGTTGTGACAGGAGATCTGGTTGAAGGGGTAGACTTCTTGGACTGTCGACTACTAGGTCTAGAAGGAGTGGGAACCATGCTGCTGATGGCTAAAGAGGAGCTATGAGCGAGAATAAGCTCTGACTCTCTTGTATTTTTTGAAGAACTTGTGGAAGAAGCTTGAAGGGGGGGAAAGAGGTAGGCATATAGATTATGCCATGGAAATGCCAGGTCGTCGACTGCTACCGCTGTTTCGTCCGGAATCGGGCAGATGTAGTGGGGAAGTCTGGCATTGTGCTTCGTGACGAATAGGTCCAGCATTGGAGTGCACCAGATGGTGAAGAGAGATTCGCAAATGGATTTCTTGAGGCACGATTCGCCCGTCGGAGGTTTCTGGCGTGACAGAGAGTCGGCAATAACATTCCTGTTGCCTGGGATGTGGAGAGGCAGGAGTGTGATGTTGTGTGGAATGCAAAGGTTGAAAATTTCTGAAGTTAGGCCCGGAGGCAGAAAGGGGTGCAACGTGCGACTATGTCGCAGATAATCTGGCACAGTCGCAGACAAAACGTGCCGTTTTGACCAAATTTCTGCCGTTTGGTCAATTTTTGACCGATTTGGACATTTTAAACAACCATTTTAATCGTCTTGACGAGACCTTTCCATTGAGCCAGATCAATAGGATAAAGCACTGAAAAATTATTCAGTAAAAACCAATAAATTTGTGGGAACCATACGAAAAAATAGATTAGCTGCAGATAATTTTTCCCCAACAATTGGTGTCGCAGACAGTGGCAGAAAATTCTGCTTTGGGGAAGTTAGGCTGTGCAGGGATCTGGATTTTGTTCCACCTTCCTTCCTGATGTAAGCCAGTGCAGTCGTGTTGTCGGCCTGGACTTGTATCGTCTTGTTTTGGATCTTCGGGAGGAAGTGTTGTAGGGCGAGAAGGATTGCTCGGAGATCGAGGGTGTTGATGTGGTCCTTTCATGTTGGAGGCCAAAGGCCCGAGACTTCTTGAGTTCCTAGATGAGCACCCCAGCCGGTTTTCGATGCGTCGGTAAAGAGGAGCAAATCAGGTGGGGGTTCGTGAAGAGGTTGTGTCCTCGTGAGGTTGATGACATCCGACCACCAGAGAAGGGAGTCTAGAGGGAAGTTGGGACTGAAGGGAATTAGCTTGTCCGGTAGGTCTTGATTGATTGTCCAATTGTCTATGCGGTGGTGGTGGAGCGCCCTGACCATCCAACGACCGTAGGGGATGAGGTTCGCCATTGCGTCTATTTTCCCAATGAGGGAGTTCAATTCCCGAGGAGAGAAGCTTGTTTTTGACCGAAAGAGACGAGTGTGTTGAAGGAGGTCTTCTATTCGTTCCGGGTGCAATCGTAGCTGATTGTAGGTCGAATGAAGCTCCGAGGAACGTGAAAGATAAGGCGGGCGAGAGGCATGACTTTGCATAGTTTATTCCGAAGCCCAGACGGTTTAGTAGGGAGATGGTTTTGTCTCTGTTGAGTTCCAGAGTGTGGGGTCCGGGTTGTTGAGGGCCCAGTCGTCTACATAAGCACTGGCTTGAATTTGGTGTTGGTGTAGGATTGCCAGTATCGGTTTGAGAATCATTGTGAATATTCTCGGAGCTGCATTTAGGACGAAGGGAAAACAACGGAATTCGTAGACCTTTTGGTTGACGCTGTTGTCAAATGAAGCTTGCCAAAGTTGAGAAGGACGGAGGGAACGACTATATCTTGTACACAGAAAACTCGTCTAAATCACCTTCCCGGTTAGATATATATATATAGCTAGCCAAACAGTGCCACATTGTTCTAAAGCACTTTGATCTTCTTACCCTGCGTAGACGTTCCTGAGACTTTGGTATCCACAAGAGTGCAATAGAATTCCTCTTTGAGCGGATCATGTGTAGAGACACATCAAATGCTTTATTTTTTGCCTGTTCTCCAACGTGCACACTGCAGCTTCCACTGACTACCATTGTGCATCTGTGACAAGTTATCAGGTCCGGGAAACTACCCATGAAGGGATTCCCCATTTTCTAGATGGTCAGATGGGCTAAAAACCTGCCGCTGAAAGTTCTTCTGAGACGAGAGACCATGATCATTGTTTTGAAATTATCTGTTGTTATCTGAAAGTTATTCTTCCTCAAAGTTACTGCTTTACCATTTTGACTGTGTCTGTACTCGAGAGCATCCTTCGTCAGAAAGCAATGGGGATTCATGTGAGCACAACAGCACCACACAAACCTTTCAGTCTTGTTCTCTCACTCTTGAGCTTGATTACACGGGATTGTAGAGAACTTGTTTGTTGTTTTGGAAATAATACAGTGAGAGTACCTACCACTGAAATTCATTCTGGCCATGTTTACTGCTTTGTAATCCATAGCCATAACCATGGATAGACATGCATTTTAAGTAGATTTTTGATCAAAGGCAAAGAATAGTGGCGCGAATTCCTCAAAGACTTCCACTTATAAGGAAAATTCGTCAGTCTGTGAGGTGTGAGCCCTAATGAAAATGAGAATGAGGATTTTGTACTTCATGAGCAAGCATGGAAGCTGGACTCCTTTTCTGCATGTCAATTCTCCATGCCATGCCAGACTCTTCCATCTTTTAAGCCATTGCTTCCTGCTGGCAATTGCGCAGGACGAAGAGCAAGAGTTGGTGGGCTGCCTTGTCTGAGTTAAGTGTGCATGTCTTTAGATGTTAGTCAGCTTTGCCAGCTGATGCTACATCTGCCTCTGTGAGGGTTCTAATCCAGCCTGAACCCTCAAAGACGCCCCCCAGAGATATTCCATAATGCTATTTCTGTGTGCATTCCACGAGCATAACCAAATGCACTCTCACCATGAGTGTCAGGCCATTTCCACTTAGCCATGGCAAATAGGCTGGACAAATTATGCAGTTACTGGTAGTTGTCCCGGAATCAGGAGTCCATGCAAAGTTTAACCATAGCGGGGGTGGCGGCCTCGTAGAACAGAGGAAGGACCTAAAGGGTTGGCTTGGCAGGCATTCTATAAGAGGTTGCATAGAGACATGGTAGGCAGCCCATGCCATGGAGTCACTACTTGTAAGTATTTCTGTCTGCGCAGAAGTTACAGTGCATGCGTGAGCCGAAAACGTTCCTGAAAGAAAGTTTCGTTTTTTTTTTTATTTGATTTCCAATTCCTGGTCATGTTTAATAGAATTACCATGTTTACGACTTTTGGCCGTGTAAGGCTGTAAGTATGGTTTCAAAGGTCGTGCTGGGTTCATTTCCCCACATGGGCAGTCTGACATAAGTCCAAAGGTAACGTAAATGGGCCTGCATCCGTATTTATTTAGCACTTCCCAAGCCCATCCGGCTTTCCATCCCGTTTGTGTATTAGTTTCGGTTTTAGAGGTTTGGTACCTCTTGTAAATTCATATTGCTACATTCAATTCTAGTTTCACATACTTTATTTAGAGCTAAAGTATGGTTTACGTTGCAACATGGGTGAGCTCTTTTGGCCATTCATTAGTTGTTGATGCATAACGGGAACACAACATTTCATCCAGAACTCGAAAAAACCGGCAACCACAGTGGTTTTGTCCAAACATATCGGCAAAGCAGAACTTTTTTCACAGTTCAATTTGAATTTTCGATGGAGAGGTGTCTTATCTTCACCAGAAGCACAGAAGAACTTAAGAAAGTTCTGCTGTGGTGGTAAAACGTTATCTTTTGCTGACATGTCATCCAGAACTTTGCTAATCGACCCACCGGATGGATGTAGCTGTGCAAAACCATTAACTGGGAATAGGGAAAAAGACAACTTACTTTTACCTTTCCAGAAAATTTAAGCACTAATTATGCAGTAGTACCGCCAACGCACAAACAACAACACCTCTATCAAGGGATGGTTCCTTCAGCTCTGTATAAGTTTTTGACGTCTTCTACTTCATACAATACAAGAGGACACAAGAAAGCCAATACTTCCTGATTCTTCTTGCTACTGTGTAGATGCAATGCAAACCTGATTTCGACCAATGACTGCACCCCAGTCATCGATGACGAGTCGGTTGCTAACCACAAGTAGCAGCCAATTGCTTAACCAATGGGCTACCTTTTTATAACACGGCCTGGTGCTATCGTGTAATTCCTGCGTGGGGAATCTATTGTTCAGAATTGCATAAATGCAGCGATTCGTTGGAGTTTGGGACTCGGCCTAGTCAGCTGGAACCTGACTAAGGCTAGTGCAGTTAAAACTGGTGTAGTGCCTAGTAACATGCAATAATAGCTGCACTAGCTTTGCAGTAACAACACACCTATAATGAGCAAAAACTTTGAATCTTGGTGTTTGTCGTACTGGGTGTTACACACTATATTAAAATAAAACATACCCCCTCACTATTTTCGTCTATTCTATGGCGTACAAAAGAAATTCTGCAACATTTACGTATGTTTGAAAGAATGTGGGAGTAGATACGTTTGACATAATGGTACAAAATAAGCTCTCAAAGGAAATCAAACATGAACAAACAAAATGGCCAGGCTGCTCCTACAGTCACGGCGTCCCCACACGCCCTGCAGAGCGTTGTGAGGGGTCCCCCGTGAATGCTAGTTCGAATACATTGACTGACCTAAATACGGACTAGAATTAAAAAAAAAAAATCGCCAGATTTAAAAGTACATGCTTCCATGTGCTTTCCTTTGTGACTCAGTTCTGAAACATTAGTGCCAACGTAAAGTATGTGAATGTTGCAAACGCATTTTTCCCCCCCCCCCCCAAGTTACGACACGGTTTTGCTACGTTCACTCAAACGTATATAAATATTGCGAAAGCTGTTTACGCGCAGGATGTCCTTTTAATTCGCGACTGATAGGAGGGACGGAGAATATTTTTCTTGGCCCAGCGTAACCTCGCGAGAAAAGGTGTTCCAAAAAAGGACGAGTCCCTAGGTACTCAACCAAGGCAACAACCACGTCCACCACTAAGTGAAAATATCAACTACACAGACCTATTTTAATTTATGATAAACTATTCCTATAAAGATTATAGTTAGTTACACTCATCAACCTGGCCCGTCCAATGAGCGAATTTTTTTTTTCTTCCATAATCAGCTCAGGTCAAAAACACGACTAGCTCTAATCCTCTCTCATTTGCTGTCAAGTATCCTTCGTGGCCGAGTCGTTCGTCCAATCGGATTCTCGCACCTTGAGGGGAAAACTGCAACCTACCTACCCTCGAGCAAGCCACAAAATGCGCTCGCCCAAACCAGCCAAACCGGCACCACAGGCAACACGCAACGAGAAAAAAGACGAAGCGAATATAAAAAAAAAAAACAGCCATTCACCTTCCATGGTCAAAACAGGAGAAAAGGATTTAAAACCTGCTACCGAAGCCTCCCCTATAACCTCAACACCACCTCCACCACCCGACCCAACACTGCTTTTCTCAAGGAGACAGCACGACGTTGTAAAAAGTAGAAACTTGACAGATTGGCCAGCATTTTCAAAAAGCCTACGCGATCTGGTTGCAGGAACGACATTGCAAGAAAGCAGCCACCTAGAACTGGGGGAATCGGAAAGGGCGGAGGGACAATTACCACGATACAAGCGAAGCAATACGAAAAAGGTTCCACAACGTCTTGGTACCTAACATGTTACTCTCCGATTTGAAAAATAAAACTCGAATTTGGAAATGAGGCCATAGCAGACGAACAACTTCATGGATTTGAACGGTAGGTATCCTCTCGCTCCTCGAAGTAAACTAACGACAACCGAAGATAATAATACTCGTTCGCCCTCTGACCAAGAACCGTTTTAGACTGGGGGGGGGGGAGACTTAGGACCCTAGCCCGGGGCGGTAGGATACGGGCAAAATAGCAACAACAAAAAAAGGCTTCAAATTTTTCCGACAGAAAACATGAAAGTATGGTATGGGGTGGGCGGTAAAAAAAACTGTGGTATCCCCGTGGCGGCAAAAGTGTAAATCTGCCTCTGACGCAGCATTGATTCAGGCTTGGCGACAATAATCCAAGATACTTCTTTTTAGTCAACACAAGAGGCAGGACTACTAAACTCGTGCACCACAGTTTCAGGGGCTTTTTTTTTTACTATGAAAAACTGAGACTTGTGTCTCACCAAACCCTAAAAGGTGGACACTTACGTCAACATGCCAAACCAGGAATTGTCACGTTAGATCGGGATCCCCTCTCCCAGGGCTACAGCTACAATTCTGGGGGGCAAGGGCAAAACAAGAACGGCGCCTCCTTCAAAACAAATTTAATTTTTTTTTGCCAACCTTTAATTTCTGTCTTTTACATATGCTGACTAGTACAGAATAATATTTACAATATTATTGTTAATTGTACAATTTACAGTTGATTCTGTGTCAATGGGTGCGACTGCTTTTCCTTTACAATTCGCCCACAAGCATGCCGCATCTTTGGTCGGTGTCGATTAAACCACGATAAACGGGTAGTATGCACTCCCGCTTAAGTTTTCTGGTTATAGAACTTTCTGCAGATTTGCGTCTCCTAAACGGGTCAACCCATTTCGTTGCGAGTAAACAATCGGTTATTCGGTTCAGGGACCAGTCTTTTATAGATGAATCCGTCGCATTAGCCAATACGGTGGAAGGGGAGGTGGGATTACGCAATGGCGATCAATATTTTCTCGTACTGTTATTCTACAAAACAATGCTTACTCTCTTCAATTTAACGTGTTTTCCTACGTAAGTGATCCAGACCCTGATTTGTTCCAACCTTAGTATTAGTTATTTCGACCCGAATTTTGGTCCAAGCACGCAAGCAAGGCAGCAAAAATGGCGTCCAACCAAAATCGATTCCCTGGTGCCGTGACCTTGTCGAGCATGCGCACACACAGCTCCCTCCACTTTCCCCATTCAAATCAGAATTGCTGCTCAGTTCCAAGACTCCATTTTGGCACGTGACTTGCAAGTCTCTTTCTTGTTTTTATCAATCCCCCACCAAGATCACCCCAGTTCGAATAAGATTTCTTGGCTAAATTCAGCGTTTTTATCTTTACACACAATTCCAATGGAATTTGTCTAATTTTCTGCAAACACAATGAATTGGCACATCTTTTCCATGGTCATGTCCATTTTCGCAGAAAATAAAACTGACTTTTTCTGCAAAACGGTAAAAATCTCGTTCTGCAGAATATTTTTTTTCTTGCAAATGACGCTCCTCACTCGCGCTACTGTGGTTTAACCTGTAATATTGATTATTGAAATCATAAATTCTTTCCAATTACAAATACATCTTCAACCTCTCCAATGTCAAATTAAAAAAAAAAATTTGATTTGGCAAAACGGGCATTAGTTTTGCAGAAAAACGTTAAACCGTTTCATTTACTGCAAAATGGGATTCACTGTTTCACAAAAAATCTTTATCAGTTTTATTAACTGAAACAGGATTCTGCAAAACGGGAAAATCACCGTTTTCCTTGGTGTTGAATTTAAGTTAGGTATTTAAATTAAATAAAAATTGGCTATTTTTTCTATTTTTATGTTATAATTTGTTTTCTTAGCTTGAGATGTACATCTGCACATTATTTTTAATTTAATTTTAACATTTAGCACCTATTTGTAAGTGATGTTGTGCTTGCTTATGTAAAACCGTAAAGCACAACAGCACTTAAACAGATGCAATTTTCCTAATTGTACATTTGCTTATTTCAATTAAAAATCATCAGTTTTTATCCGTGTACATTTTAACAAGTAAAGTGAAACTTCAATCATATAATCTTTTTTTTTTACGGCAGATTTGACGTTTTTGTTTGTAATAATTTCTTAATTCGTAAATCAATATCTAGTATTAATTTTGGTTAATAGCAGCAGCTAGACGTTTCAGCCAGCACCACGTATTATTATTATAGAGTTGCAACCGGTGTTGCTACTTAGGATAAAATTAAATTTAAAAAATAATAGCACTTTACACTCATTTAATATTTGTACCCCGACTACTTTTTATTTTAATAAAGAGATACAATATACTAAGCTTCAACTAACCTTGTATTAAAACATTTTAGCTACTTTTCGGGGTAATTTTTCTTCTGTCGTATGCGTGGGTGTGTGTGTGTTGAGGGAAGGGCGTATTTGAGACATTGCTTTCCAGCTGTAGACCAAATTATGTTCATGCGCAAAACAGCAGATAATCTCGGTAATGAAGGGCACAGGCACCCTTTCCTTCCCAGCCTGACACGGGTGGGGCCTCTACTATGAGGGCCTCTACCAAGATTTGACCAGCCTGGTCAACATAACCAGGTTTGCTCACCATCATAAGCTTGTTGCATTCCACAGCAAGCTCGTATTTCGGGAAGTGAGCTAGCGTTGGTTGGCGCTGGGATTTGAGCCGATCGTTATTATGAAGATGAACATTTGAACCATTTGGCCTTATGCCAGCACAATGACGATGCAGTTTAACCTTCTACTAAAGCTAACAATAACTTGAGGCTCGACTTTATTTATTTGAAATGAACGGCGATTTAAAGCCTAAGCCTACGTTTTAATTCACGGTGCTTAAAACGCCCACTACATAGTGCTAGATACATTATTACGCTGTTGGAAATGTTTTTTTTTTAAACTTAAAAAATACTCAATATAGCAAGAAATTAAAGCAATTTGTTGGTTTTACCTCACGGTCCGACTACTCGCTTACCAAAATAAAACAGATCACTTCCATCCCGACCAGTCAAAGTAAATCCAAGTAGCAAATCGTCAATAATAAACTTTCGATATCGGTCTCTTTCGTAGGAGCAAAGTGCCAATTTCAGCTAGTGATTTAGTTTCAGCAACAGTTTGAGAGCAGCCGGGAAAAAAACTTATTTCCCGTAGGAATTCGTTACCTCATTGACCCGGACTGATACAACTGCATGCATTAAATCAAACGATATCATATAGCCAGCACGTTAGTTAGCCATCGGGCAGTTTTGCGACTACCTTCTAGTCCTTGTTATGTAACAAATAGTAGTTTCCTCAATTAGGGGACTTAACAAAAAATAAGTAACAAACGACCTTTTTTTTTTGTCAATGATATACTATATGCTAGTTAGTACCCCATTCCTTCTCTTTTTAGCTCATTACTGTCACGATAGAAAATGATTTTGCGTAAAGCGCAGAAAATAATCTAAATCTGTACAAAACAAGTTTTGATGATACCTAAGTTGTCATTTTAAGTCATGATACCCAAAATACATTTTAGACATCACCGACGCTAAGTGCCACGTTTTGAATTTTGATATCGCATCACTCCAGGTTTTAATCTGGGTAGCTTGACACAATACATTATGGTAATAGAGTTATTTATGGTTCCTGGAAAAGCCGACTCGTGTCGTTAGGGGTTTTCCAGGAAGCTAGTTATGGCCAGTTTTCTATTTGCAAATAATAAGAAACTACAGTACGCCTCACCAACTCGTCTAGTAATATATGAACTACCTAAAAAGAGCCATTGTGACTGAGTAGCAAAAATAAACTTCGAAAAGCCAAATGGGCTCGATCAGCTCGGAATCTATTTATCAAGTTCAATAATTGTCACACTTCATTGTAAAAAAGTCATTATTTAACTCATGCATTGTTGTTCCTTGGCCACTAGCTTTGGTACTTTATCTGAGACCAGAGTTGAGCGTATTTCACGATGATGAGGATAAATACCTATGCGGCGAAACAGCTTGAAAATTGTTGGAAATGGGCGGTCTTTGTGCCCTGACAAGCAATAGTTGTATTTCAATCGAGTGCACAAACTGTGAGCTGACTGCTATATACCGACTAATTCCGCTCA
Organism: Lithobius niger; assembly: GCA_023313725.1. NCBI lineage: Eukaryota > Metazoa > Arthropoda > Chilopoda > Lithobiomorpha > Lithobiidae > Lithobius > Lithobius niger. Next base: position 13,570 of record JAHWFP010067535.1, on the reverse strand, counting down.
TATAAAATAAATTATACGACAGATACGAATGAAATTTGGTATTCAGTACTCTTTTAACTCCAATACGTGTCTTTTAAGGTTTGACGTTTGAAGAGGCATTTTTTAACTTTTGCAATCATTTGTATAATTAATGCTATTTTTCTGTATGTTTTTTTATTTAACCTTTGATTTAATACTCGGTGGGATTAACTTGGCACCTAATGTAGTAACTTGGAGGCAGTCTTTTTGGCTCTGATATCACTACTTTGATTGGCTGAAACTTGGCGGGTTCTTTCACCCTTGTGGGTTTTGTTTTAGATTTAGAAATTACAACAAAAGTAGAAAACCATGGGGCTACGAACTTTCAGTCATTTACTTTGAAACATCAGCGATTTTGAACAGCAATTAGCGAAACTTCATGAGAACCAAGCAATTCAACAATTTCATGCAGCTATACCCTACACATTGGACGCTTAATTTCCAAACCAATTTTAATAAGTCTTCTGCCATTATTTTCGCTCAGTGAATATGCAAGGAAGGAGGCCTGACTGTCTTCTCTCCATTTTGCTTCGCCTACGTGGCTCTTTCTACCTTCCTTCCCTCCCTCCCTCGCAAAACAAGTTGGCTCACAATGGGCCTGTCCCAGTTCGCAACTTGACAGCCGTCAGCCAACTCGCCTTTCGGACTATTCCATTACAAAAGCGCCCGCTGCGCCAAGGGGGGGAGAAGGACAAGACCTGCTCGCCCGTAAACTCGGCAACCAAAACACGAACAGAGAAGCGTATTTATAAACTTATCGGCATAAAAAAAAGGGATTCTCCCCACAAAAACCTTCTTGAAGTATTGCATGGTTGTGAAATTAAATTCAAAACAGTCATGCGAATTGTAAAGACTCTTTTTCAGCCATGCAGTCCTATGGTTGCATGATGTGCTTACCCGAGCTGTAATCAAACTGAATATATATGACGTAATCAATATCTAGTCATTTTTAGCCTCTTCAAGGATTTACCGGGGAAAGGGGGGGCAGTAGTATGTACGAACGAAAGAAAAAGACGACACTAGTAATAGGTGTTGGCATTACACCTATCACTGCTAAATTTCCCACCTAAACATACAAATACAGTAAATATTTACCTCAAGATTGAGGTATTATTTCTTACCAGACATTTTTTTCCAGAATGTAGTCCAAGTACCACGCATATTTTTATTCATTTTTCAAGCTAAAAACTGTTCCACATTAACCCTGAAAATAAATCTTTTCCAGATTGAGGAATCGGGATCACAACAGTGTTTTCTAATGATGGAATTTTGGCGATGTGCTAAATCCACGAACACAGCTTTATTTCCGTCACTTTTGTAATTTTAAAGCAACTGGATCTGTACACAATTTTACATCTGCAACTCTTGAATATAGATCCAACACGATGTCGTAATAAAATTTCTTTAGGCCTACACCCTAACATTACCTAATATTCAGCTTTAACTTTACGGACTGAAATTATAAAAATAAATAAATGTAGACAATTATGATTTCAGTTTTGATCCAGACTCAAATCATCGATGATAATTCTACGACTAGTAGTTACTGGTAAACGAACCAAGTGCAGCCTGCTCGCCACGCTTATCTAATCACTGCTGAACCACGAAAGATAACGTTGGTGTAAATTTAATTTTACTTTATCGCGTGATTCACTCGACCGCCAATATTAAAGTGCTACAGAGTAAAGTTAAAAGAAAGATCGTCTCTCTCACATAAATCATACCAAATTAAAACAAACATAACATCTGGTTACTTTAAACCTCTGAATATTTTCCCCCATGAGATAATTAATCAACTCAGAAAACCTTTCATTTCTGCGAGCATTTCTCGATTATTCGTGCCGGCCTAGTAAGTATGACCATTGCCCCGCAATTTTTTAACAAAGGCAGCTGCTCGATTACTATTCCACGAAATTTGATTGAGTGAAAACAAATTTCCTCCTGTCAACGCCCGACTCGTCGGCACGATTCTAGAGCAGGTCGTTTTTGTTTTATAAACATTGGCGTCAATATCTTGACAAAACTGCGAAACAAACAAAACACCCAAGCAATAAATACTTCTTGACGTTTTAAAACAGATGATGCTGAAACTCTTACAGTAGAACGAGTATTACATTTGTGAGCGTCTGCACTGTAACGACTACACGTGGCATCTGAAGAAGATGAATGGGCCAATATTCTTTGAAAATTCAAGGCAATAGTGATCACCATTTGAGGTATTATTTTCCGTAAGTTTTGGGCCGACTCGTGTCCTTTTATACATGTGAAAACTCGTTTGATAACGTCAATGTAAATACGTAGCCGAAAAATAACTAGGCGACCCTTATTTTGTTGGCTTAGTTGAATACACTTTTTGCGTCAAAACGTAGCGAGTTTCTCCTATTTCAACTTCAATTTATCCATTTTCAAATTCCCTGATATTTGAGGTTTCCATTCGAACGAAGCTGGGCAATTTTAATTCAAGTACTTGGTAGCACACAACTCCACTTTGGAGCTGGCGTTCAGCTTTAGTTGGAACGCTAATATTATCGACCTTCAGCCTGGCGCACGCGATGCCTCACTTGCCACGCCAACAGCTTTTGGATTGCACATGCCTGGCTGCCAGGCTAGACTGCTCCCGGCCATGCCACTAAATAACCGGTGGAAGAGACGAAAACGACAAGAGGGGAGGGAGAGGTAGAGAGAGGGAAAGAAGGAACATACAAACAATTACGACACACACCAGACCAGGATAAGCCATCAGAAACAAACCTGGCCAGCCCAAAGGTGACGTGTTAATAATATTGAAACGCAAGGCTGCTTTCAAACAAATCAATACGTATTACTACGGCGGTGGTGAAAATATTTTACAAAAATAAATACAAAGAAAAAATAGCTCCAACAAATCCTGCAACAAACAGACATTACCAAGAGTTGAAAAGGCATGTCAAAAGCATTCTATTCTAAATAATGTCAACAAGTCTTGGGAACATACGGTGCATTCTCCTTTCAATACGTTTGTGGGGTGGCATCACTATCAAACTAAATAGTAAATTGCTATAGCAATAGAAAACTATTTCAATAGAAACTTAACAAAATTCCCAACTCATGAAAATTAACCAATACTGTAGGCCTATTGCCTTTCGCTTAAAAGTTCTTTCCTTCACCTACCAAAATATTAGGCAATTCGGCAACTTGGTTTCGTCGATATCTAGGGTAGGTCTGTCAATTCACAATTGAGAATCGTAAAAACTAATTTAGATAAACTTTTATTCGTTGTAAGCCTATTACTGAATCGAACAAAGAGTTTTCGTACATTTACGTAAAATGCTCGTCGCTCGACACGATCTAAAGGTTACGCTGTCGTGAAATAACTTAGTCTAATCATAGACAAGCGACATGCCAAAACACTATCTTTCTATACACACATACAGTAAAAAAGATTAAACTTAGTAGGCTTTATATTTCCAAGAATAGTCTGTAAAACTATCATTGAACAGGCTTAAATTCTGCGTCAGTATTACATACATCAGTACTGACGCAGAATTTAAGCCTGTTCAATTAGAACTGTTTGTTTTACAGACTATTGTTGTCTTCGCCTACCTTTGTCCGCTGTATGCTTGTTTCGCTGAAAATTAAGCCCCAATTAAAATTAGGCGTTTCGCCGAATCAAAATGCATTAAAAACTTAACATTGGAATTAGTTGCATTTTCTAATGTTACAAGTTTAGCAGCAACGAGCACGCAATTAAAAAAAAAAATTATTCGGCGAAACGGAAAATTCGGCTAAACGGCTAGTACTACACCCTTCCCTCCGGAGATAAGTCACGTTGCGACCTTTGGGGCACTATTACGCACCGTAAACTAATGTCTTATAAGTTAACAGACAGGCCTGGTCCAAATTTGGGTTGACTATAAGTAGATAGTGTAGACGAAGGGGGAGAAAACCAGGTACCACCAGGCTTGTACAATCTATCTCGGCCTGGCATTGGCAATATTATCAACAAATATATCCTAATAATAGATACCATATTTTTAACCCCATTATCTTCTAACTACCAACCACCAAACATCTTTAAGAACAACCGTTTTTGGCCAGTTATTTTATTTAGTCGGTCTGGGTGTTGAAAAGGGGATTATTACGGTATGTACTATTTTTCAGTTCTTTCAAATCTAGAAAAATGAAAAAAAAAATCACCTAAAAAGAGGGAAAAAATCTTATCCCTGGTGTATATATCCCAAACTTAACCAAAAATGACTTTAATAAAAACGAAAATGTTTTTCTCAAATAACTGCTTTTATTTCACGTCCAGAATAGATGCTTAACAAGAGTAGAAAAATAGCTGCAGGCCCCCCCCCCCCATTTCTTTATTTGGTCAACTGGTCGATTTTATAAAGCTCAACGAGTGTTTTTTCGACTGCTTTACTGTTAGGGGTTGACCAAAAAAGTATATCAACACACCCACAAGGAGTTCCTATCTCGCATTTTTACTCAAGACGTTAAAATTACCCTAATTGATTGGGGTAATCCAAGGCTCAGGTCGAAACCGAGTGCAATATTTTCGCTTCCATAAATTAGATTTACATCATTTTTTACTTGCCAAGTAATTTTTGTCTCTTTAAATATAAGTAAAGTTTGATCAATTCCAAATATAATTTAAAATTACATAAATCCTTCAGATAAATCGTGCGACCCATTGAGAATAACGTTCGCAACATTTACACAGGTTAGAGTTAAAGGGATATACCTCCCACCCAGCGCCATTTTTCTCGATCCTCCTCATCAAGTACGGCCCCAAAGGTCTATTTTCTTACAATTGGTCTTTCCCTTACTAAAAATCCCTTTTAAAATGTGGCGTCTAGGAGATTTCTGTTGAATATAATGAACCTTTATTTACTAACGACCCGTCAATAAATCATGCATTGCGCACGTACTCATGACGTTTCATCTGTGTGTGTAAATCTACTAATTTTCTAATAATTACCATGAGATCTAAAATCTAATAGACTAATGTGGTAAAAATTAAAATTAATTATTCCAATAGATCGCCAAAGCAAAATTATAAGACACTAGCCTAGAAAATTATAAATTGTGATTTTAAAATGTGAGAATCATTCCGGTTTGTAACGACACAATCAATGGGTTCAGGCTGGCTGGACTATTAGGCGCAATGCCAATTGAGACAGTAGCTACGTTTCGTTGCGAGGAACGAAGCTACCGTCTCAGTTGACCTTAGGTCCTTAGCTGTGGTAAATACGCGGATGTGATCGCCGCGTGGATGTTGTGAGGCAGGCGGTACGTTGCTTTAATGTCTCAAAAGTCATCTCGCACGCACGAAAAATCAAGAAAATGAATGTGTTGGCAACATACGTTTGAACTAATGTCGCAAAACGGAGTCATGCAGGAAAGCCAACAGGGAGTTATGTCCCTTTAAATGTTTTATTTTTTATTAATTTTGTAATAAATGGAATAGCAACTGGAAATCTTACAATTAAAGCCTCCCACCCAAATTTATCAAATATTTAATTTATTGTAAAATTAAATTTAAGTACATCAAAATCACCTCCATAATCACGGTCTTCAACAAGTTGTGACAGTCTTGAGAAATAAAATCGTTTAAACCATAAGCTGTTAAGGGCCACAAAGCGCACACTTGACCCAATTACAACATCATTAAAGACAACTTTTTGGTCGCAACTAAAATCATTCCATTGGACGGCCAATTTTGAAAATGCCTGGTTAAATTGCCAACAGCTTGGCATTTTTCGTTTAATCAATCCCTATTCAGGAAGAATACAGTCGTTCATTTATCGAAGTTACTCATTTTGGTACGCTACCGCGATTAAAGGTACATGCATCCTTGTTGGATTTCCTGTATTCAAACTTATCTAAATGTTGCCAACACATTCATTTTCTTGTGTGCGAGGTGATTTGCGACATTAACTCTTACCTGTGTAAATGTTGCAAACGCTATTTTCAATGCGTTGTACGATATATCGGAAGGATTTAGGTCCCTTTAATTTAAAATTCACGATAAAATACCGTTTTCACCTATACAGTGGTAATCGAACAGTGACCAAAGGTATCAAAGTGGTACATATTCTACAACCAAGGGAAGATGTGATCACCCAATACCAAGACTAAATTTAACAAAAATTCACGTTCGTTAACAGCCATACCACCCACACACACTTATTTTGGTTTTACACGACCTTTTTTCTAATGTTTTCATTTTTCTTGGCCGATTTCTTTACATCGTAACATTCCAACTCTACAAAGCAGCCATTAGGGTTCCCAAACAGTATCTTAAATCTTTAGAAAACATCAAGCCACTTTTACTTACATCCTATTTTACTGGTAGTAAAGTGCTATAAGTAGTTCTTTTTAATTATTATTTACTCTTACAAATAAAAACAAAAAATGATGTCCCGTTTCATCGAAATACGGTTAAGTAAGGATCCATGGACTAATAGCTTAGAAACAAAAGTGTATAACCGTCGTCCTGAAGAGGCAACGAATAAAGATTGAAGAACCAGTAGAAACACTTCCATGTGTAGGCTACCAAAATTTGACTAAAAGCACTGGGGAAAGAAAATTTCGGTTTGTGGCATTTTACATACGAAAGCATCTGAACGTATTTATGTTGCAACGTTCAAAGCACAGAAATTAAATTCGTAGGAGAAATGGCTTTTTTTAATGATATTCACCAGTAACATGTACGTACGTAATTTTAGTACTTTTATGGTATCTGTTCAAGTGCAGAATTGGACACGGTAACATCTTAGCGAATTGGTCCATTAAACCTGCATACTTGAAATTAACTTCCCTTACCCTGTATCATGTATGGCAATGTAATGTTTCGAGACTAGAACAGCCAAATCACCCCCCCCCCCCCCCACCCAAAAAAACATGCCTCTTAAATCTTATGAAACTTTCCCCGGCTGCCAAACGGAGTTAGGGAGAAACGCACCCTCTTGACTGTCAATCAATCCAGATGCAATCGCCATTCAGCCCGTAACCTTACCCTATAATGATTAAATTGCGTGTTCAGAGGGAACCCAGATGTCCTACTGGATCTTTTACTCGCCATATAGGCAATAAATACACCTAACCTGATACATGTTTTAAATTGTTTTTTGTATTAATGGATTTATTGCACAAAATAGTAGACCATAGCGTTATTGCAGTAACAAGTATTATGTAGCCTTGTAAATCTGTGCCCAACTTGGTGAAGTCTTAACTTGTAAGTTTCTCCGAGATACAACTAGCCTTCTTTCTGAAGTTCCCGTTTTGGCAAATCGAGATACAAATTCAAGTCGCCTACCACTGATTTTCACTCGCCAAATAAAAAGCGAATGGTAACCGAAAATGGACAGAGTTGGGAGAAACCTAAGTCTTTCATCCTTTGTGACCAGAATCACCTGCAGATGTGGCAGATAGAAATTGCAATATGAGCAGTATATGCTTACGGGCTAGTGGTTGGAAAACTTAAAACTTCTGAATACGTTGAGTAACGATTGAGTTAATTTGTTCTGGTTTGGTGTTCCTGGATTGTTGCCTCACTGGCAAAATAAAAAGTTAGTTCCGAATTTCGAAAAAGCCCAATATTTCAGACATTTTGCTAGTTTAATTCGCAACGATCTCTGCAAGTCAACAAACCATGCAGAAATAAATCCGCTAATACCATCTCACAGACCGGCTGGGATATAAGCTCTGGTGCCCATATTAGGTGAAACGTGCCTGCTCAACAGTCTAAAATGACATCTGTAGCAGTCACCATTTTGGCGGTCGACCTTAGACAGCACTCGCCAGTTCAAAATTTTTACTCGCCACATACCAAACACGTCTTGTGCAATGCATGGTTTTTCTAATTTATACATTTACGAAACTGAAGAATTAATTTATACATTAACTCGCCGATATTATTGCAAAACAGCTACTGTATAGCCCTTGTAAATGAGAACATATTAACGCAAACCATAATCTCCAGTTGACCCCCCCCCCCCCCGAGATATTTTGTATTGCTATATGGCGAGTAGAGCTAAAGTCAGGTCGACATTAACTTTCGTTCGCCTTAGCGGCCTACAAATGAGAGGGTTTCTTACGTTCCACACAAGCACAGAGGCTAGGCTACAGGATTGCTACATTCACTCTAACCTATGTAAAGGTCGCAAAAGCTATTTATTCCAGCAGGATGCTCGAAAATAATGAGAAGGTATGTCCTTTTAATGTACCCAAGTAAGCTTATAGGCCTACTGCAAACCGTCTTTACTTTTCAGTGACAGGTTTTTTGATTTTACTAGGTTTTTAACGAAAAGAGAATTTGTACCCAACTAAAATCTGCAAAACTAGGTGATTGATTATCTACAAACGGTCATTATTCACAGCACGAGAAAACTCTTTAATTTTCAAGATCTCCCTAATTCAAAATCTTGGGGACCCCCCCTCCCCCCCAAAAAAACAACCAACAAGTCCAGAAATAATCTGGACTCCCCACCCACCGAACCTTTCTTTCCTATAACCGACCAAAAGAAAATGGACGGCACTAATCGACAAATATCTAACGGAAACCCAAACGCCCCATATTTTCGCGGACCCAGTACACTGTAAGCCTGATTTCAAGCATTTAAAGAAAAATATCCTCTGCTACAAGATTCTTAGCAGGACGACGTTTGCAAAACCCCAAAGGTCACAGCCATACTTTAATACAGTACGAGGAATCGATTCATCGTACGGTATTACAAGTGTTGGCAGTGACCTTTGGGGTTGTACGAAAGTCGTCAAGGAGTTTTTTAAATGTCAGAAGTCAAGATTTTTTTTTTAAATCTCAACAAAACCGTTCATTTTCTTGCAGCTCATGGTAACTCGACGAGTAGATAAGAAGCCAGCGCGTTTTTAGAAATTTTCATTGATGTAAGCACCATTCTAACCGCCTTTAGAGATCTGTTT
>JAHWFP010067534.1:0-14494 GCA_023313725.1 Lithobius niger | reverse complement strand
TGAAAACGAAAATTGGTGGAGCAAGTTTTGGAGATGCAGTTTTTTTCAGTTTTATCCTAAAGTGATGGTCATTTTCCAAGATGGCGAACCATAACAAGTGGGGACAATACCTACAATGCTTAAAATTCAAATTTTGCCGTAAACTACATTCCCGTCAGGTTTCATGCTACGAGATAAAATGCCCAATTATTTTAGACATATACTCTCCGAGTATTAGGGTGTAAGTCAATTGTTTAGGAGAAACATCTGTTTCTGAATTGAAACACATCAAAAGTAAAGTCCTATTTAAGAACGTTTAAACATTTTTTTACCTGTGACTAGCCAAGTCGCTCGCTTCGCTTGACCAATCGAAGTGATTTTTACAAGAAACAAAATAAAATCAGATAAATTTTATTGTTGGCGTGGAAACAAAAAAAAAGCCTTGAATACTCAAAAGGTTAGCGTTATAAATTCTGGAGTTCCACACCGCTGCCACCATTATAAATTCTGAGGTTCCACACGGAGGTGTTATGCAATTATGGTTTATTCCTCATAGCTTACAAAATTCAGTTTACAATTTTACACGAACTCTTGCCTGCAGAACAACGAAATTTGCAACGAGACGGGTGAGTAGTGACAACCACCTTCACTGAGTTCCTCGGCAGGAGTGTTCCGCTTGGCGCCAAAACTCTCTCTTATTTGTTAGGCGTTTCCCGCCTAACTAGCACTCAACAGTATTTTGACGTCGAACGCACGTGTTGGGCATACATGCAGTTGTGGCCACTTCACGTTCTTGCATTTGCAACATTCTCCTGTCAGGCGTTTGAGCCGAACACGCTAATTAGTGCAATTTAGTCATCATCAGGGAGGTGATGTATGGTATTATAACGTGCGTAGTAGTGGTATTCAGCCATTAACTGATTATAATTTTCTGATGATAATTTTTAATTATAATTTTTTATTTTAAGTTTAAAATTTGATGCCTCTTTCAAATCATGTCGTGTCGTCTTTTATCTGTAACTAATTACCCTGCACTGTGCAGAGCTGGTGCCAAAATTAAATTTTATTTTCGGAAGTCGTATCCCCGAAATCCCTTACCAATTTTATTGAGTTTCGTATTTAAAAATGTGCAAATGAAGTATAGAATTTATTTGCAAGCTTTCCAATCAATCGGACAACGGTTGTCGCTGAGACATCGCTGGTCAGACAGACAAAATAACCTGAGTTCAGACTAGTGTTGCAAATCGGAAAGAAAAATATTTGTGGACAAATTTCCGGAAAAATGGGGGGAAAAATTGAATAATTGAATTTATTGCAAATTTCTCTTACGCGAAATAACAAATTTGTTACCAACGCTTGTAAGAAGCAAATCAACTGCTAACCAACTGCAGTAATAGTTCCGAAGTATTTTTTTTCTTCAGACTCTCAATTTTGAATAAATGGATTAGACGGACTTCCCATATTTTAACATTCCTGTTCTACCAAATCCTGTTCTACTAATTCCACCTCTCCAGCATTCTTATCTTCATGGATGCTGTCTGTCGTCGTAAATAACAGCCAAATATGCAATGGGCATTTTTTTTAAAGAAAACTTTTTTTAAAAATACGTATTTACGCTCAAATTACAGTTTTCCATTTTGGGGAAATTTTCCAGGCACACGGAAATTTTACGATTTTTTTCTGAAAAAATTTCCGAAATTTTCGTGGAAATTTTTCCACTCGCAACACTAGTTCGGAAAGTGTTTCTAAGGTGAAGCCTATACCAAATGATGCGAAGTTAGGCTTCACCTTAGTGCAGGGAAATCGTCTTAGCCCAGGGGCGAGGGATAATCATCTAACTGGAAAATCGCATAATTGGAAGAACGTATACAGTATTACAGTAAAACGGAAAATCGTCTTGCACGAAATTCGTATAACGGAAAATCTTCTACTAATGTCCTTGCCTTGCTTGGGCTGCCGCGCCTCGCGGGGCGTCGGACGAACGTCTAACTGGGAAATTGTCTAATGGGACAATTGTCTAAAATCGGCCTAAATAAAAAATCTGGAAATGCATCTAAACGGAATATCGTATAATGGATAATTGTATAATGGATAAACGTCTAACTGGATTAACGTCTAACTGCGGTTTTTGATGTTACATGTACAGCCGCAGCGAGCGCGGTAGCGCGAGCGAGGCAGGGATATTAGACGATTTTCCATTATACGAATTTCCAGTTGGACGCTTTTCCATTATACGAATTTCCTGTTAGATGATATTCCGTTATACTGTTTTTCGTTATATGTTCTTCCAATTATGCGAATTTCCAGTTAGACGATTACCCTCGCCCCGCGCTCGCCACTGCTATTACTGCAGAAACCGCAGCTATATTATTGTTCAGTTAGACGTATATCAGCTATATTATTGTCTAGTAAATGTTTATCCATTATACGGTTGTCCATTATACGATATTCCGTTTCGAAGATTTTCCAGATTTTTTATTTAGGCAGATATTAGACAATTATCCCATTAGACGATTTTCCAGTTATACTTTCGTCCGACGACCCGACTGTCAGACACTGCAGGGTGGAAGAGGCAATTCATCGACAACCGACACTGTGACTGACACGACACGACACAGCGGCACAAACGCGGTGACACGACACGAGGGCAGACACAAGCTCAGGATGAGTTCCTACGCACTGTTTCGCATCGCGCGTCACTAAAAAGGTTTGTGCGTAGGTGGGGATTAGCCCCAGGCCCGAACAAACCTCTAGGCGACCCTGCCAACAAGTACCTCCTTTTTTTTTCACCAGTCTACAATTCCGTTGGATCGCATCTTTCCTCTCGCTTGAGCTTGAATTATGAATTACGTAAGTGCTTCTCTTCACGAAAACAGGACGAAACTATTGGGAAAACCCACTATACATCTGACTAACTCGTGCGCGGACGGCCTGGCGATCGATTGAGCTCAGAAACCCTTGTGCCCGGCCCGTTTTGAACCTAGTTTATATGATACTGAGGTCCCATTGTTCCCAAACTGTTCATCGTTCTTCCCAAGAAGGACGGAGGAGGTCTAGGAAGAAGCCCCTTTTCCCCGAACAAGTCTCGTATATCGGCGGCGCACCAACGTCATACCGGGAAACGAGCCGTTGAAGTGCTTCATTTTCTGGCTGCTGCAGAGTGCGGCAGTCAGTATCTCGGAAACTAGCTCCTCGAATTCGTCTGCCACGACTCCGGAGTCGCAATGACGACTACACTAGAAGGACGGACGGAGGAACGGCCAATCTCGAGAAGAAGTGAGCGAAGTGTTCTGACAGAAAGAGAGAGAGAGAGCTCTGGTCGATTTGAATCGCCCGAGGTGGATGGAGTGTTAGTTGCGGTAAGCGGCTCAAATTAAAGGGTTGCTGGCTAGAAGCCGAGCCAGAAGTAAACAAGTAATTGGGTCTTTTGTGAAGTGTCGCTTATTGGCTGGTGGCGAGGCTTGATTGGTCTGCCGGCGGGGTCTGTCGAGTTGGGGGGGGGGGTTTTGTGCGGAACTGAAAGTTCGTTAACCAAGAGGCTCAAATTAAAGTGGCTATACAGCGTTGATGATACCACATCTTCCTTATATGGTTTACTGGCATTTCCAGGAAAATTCTAAAGCTTCCTTCCGCTGTTGCCTACGAAGTTGTTGCCGACGGGAAAAGGAAGCAAAGAAATGGTAGCTGAAAAGGAAGGTCGTCTGCTCGAAATCAGCGCGATACGACGATGAGGACATCAATAATAATAATAATAAAAAAAAGTGCAGGCGGAGAACTGGTGATTTTCCTCGCTGTATGAAAGTTTTATACACACTAGCTGACCCCGGCGTAAAATACACCGTTCTAGCAAACATCCACCTCTAGTCCTCACACCCTCCACCGCAACCCACAACCCCCCCCCCCCCCCGACACTCTACCCGCGCTGGAATACAAAGGATGATCGCCTGCTCGCTTCTGGCCGGACGTCATGATCCCTCACCAACATCATTAAGTTTGCTCCTAAGCGAAATATATAATATAGATGGTATTTTCGGTTCATAAAACAGCATCCTTTATGGGAATTTAGTAAAAAACGTCCGAGGAAAAGAGGTCCGGGGAGAAAAGGCCGTAAAATACTAACTTTTTAATATCAATATCCACCGATTAAGAATCTACTACCCATCCATCCATCAGAAAGGTCTGCGTAAAAAGGTCTGGAGAAAAAAGGTCCGTAGAAAAAAGATCCGTGGAAAAAAGGTCCGACGAAAGTTAAATAGCACGACGTAGGCACTGATAAATGTTGGCTTTAAATATATAGGCTATATATGTATATATAATGAACACAAAAGAATACCCTGACTATATTGTTTAATATTGCCCTTATTATTTAACGTAGACCAATGCGGTTTGAACTGTCTTGTCCCGTTGGGGGACTGGGGGTGGGGAGGGGGAAATGATGGAACACGTAGCCTAATTTGGGAATCAAATGTTCGACAATGTTCGCATATATATTTACCGTCACCATTGTGAAAATAGGCTCAGTTCTGGTTTCTGTTAAAGTTTTTGTTAAATATTTTAATTTTATATCACTCCTTTGAGAAGCCGGGTTTCGCCCAAGATTTTATTTCCTGGTTGGAGTTAATGTCTCCTGACTAGGCTTTTTTTCGTATTAGAGCAACCCATGTACAAGGTAGGCAGAGAATTGCGACGTAATGCCCAATAATAACCTCATTAAAAAAAAAACTTTTACGACGTGAGCTTTCTACCATCGTAGGACTAGTTTTTCTCTGACTGATAAATATATTTAATTAACCTTGAATTTGATGAACAATTTAGAAGTTATTAGCCAAAATTTATCAGTGTCTAAGTCGTACTATTTTTTAACGTTTCGTCGGACTTTTTTTTCCTCGGACCTTTTTTCCGCGGACCTTTTTCCGTGGACCTTTTTTACCGGACCTTTTTTCTAGGACCTTTTTTCCGCGGACCTTTTTTCCGAGGGCCTCTTTTCCTCGGATTTTTTTCCTAAATTCCCACAAAGGATGCGGTTTTATGAACCGAAAATACCATCTATATTATATATTTAGCTTAGGAGCAGACTTAATGATGATGGTGAGCGATCATGACGTCCGGCCAGAAGCGAGCAAGACATCCGGCCTTTTTCCCGAGGACCTGATTTCCTCGGACTTTTTTTCCCCGGATTTTCTTTCTGCCCAGCCCTTTGTGGAACATGATGAGAAAGGATAAAAGAAACATCAGTTTGGTCAAATAGGAGAAAATGACAAATTAAAAAGTTAGGCGGTACCTACAGGTCAGAACTAACAGCAGTAAAAACACGAATGGATGTTCATAACAATTGCATCATGGGGGGGGGGGGCTAAAACCCTCCCATCCCCTGCCATTAATGATGCAAGTAGTATGAGCGTTACTGCTGGCACTTCGGACAAACGTACAGGTTAACTTATTTTCTGGCAGTTTGTTGGAAGACTGAAGTACTATACCGGTAATTAAGAATTGCAGTTTTTGTTCTTCTACATAAAAACTCCACTTTGTGAAACTGCAGTAGGCCTACATTAAAAATAAATAACTAGAGTTCACGGAACGAGTTATTTAAAAAAAAATGGAATTTCCATGTACTTATTCAGCATTCTACAACCTACTACTTTGAATTAAATTATTGTAACTTTCAGACTAACAATTTCACTTACTGTATCTTATCACACCTAGCTTGTACCCGTTGTGGTACAATTGCTGGCACGACTGACATTGGTGAATTAATCAACCGGACATACCCACTCATTCGTTGCAGTCGTTAAGTATGGGTTTAGGATTTGTACATTAATTACTGTTGCTAAAAAATAAAGCAATGGGGAACTTCACTTTAAACAATTAAATGGTCTTTTTTTGCTTTGAACTTTCAGAACTCCATTTCATATACTTCAAACGTAATTTAAGAACTTAAAAGCTTGAAATTTCTGGCAATAATTCTGTCCAGGCTAATGTGGTCGTGGTTAATATCTAAATGATCCTTTATCTGAGCAGTATTATTTCTAAAGCAACTTAACCGATTGGCTTTTTTTTTTTTTGCCTAAACAAATCAATTAGTGAAATCGGTTAAAAAACTGTTGTTATTAACGTGAAGAAGTAATTTTAAAATTTCGTTGTTTGTGGTTTGGAACTGCAGTTTCTGCCTAAAAATGCTGTTTACTAGTGGTTGTAAATGCAGTTCGTTCTTCAAACTACCATTTGAATGTGAAAATCTGCCATTTTGTTGAAGATTGTAATTGTTTACGTCAGTTTCTAAGCAAATTTAGATGGAGTTTTCAACTGGCGTTTAGGTTTGAATAGAACTGCGGTTCGCACAGTCTCGGTCAGCATTTGTCTTCCAAAATAGATTAGTAGAGCTTGGTAAAAATGATGCTAAGACAGGAACCACTACAGCACGAATGGTCAGAAAGACCACGGAGAGAAATGGTGCAAAAGCAACTTCATGTAGTTTTTTTTTCTCTTTATAACTGAAGTTACCGTTCACAATAACTCAAGTTGAGTTAAAAATTTATTTTATTAAACTGTGTTTTCAATACCCAACTGCACTTGAAGACTCAGAAACAACTGTTACAAGCTATACAACAACTACAGTTGAAAAATTATATTAAACAGCAGTTGTGAAGACTGCAGTTTAAATTTTTTTTAAAACTGCAGTCCCAATCCACAAGAGCTGCACTTGCACAAAAACAGCAGTTCTGCAATTCTGAAGAATTCCAGTCTATAAGAACAGAGTTTGAAAACGCTGCAGTTTGCCACACAAAACTGCAGTTGTGTATCGCAACTGAAGTAACAATTTACAAGAACTGCAATTATCATAAAAACTGCAGTTCTACCATAAAAACTGCAGTTCCAGCTTACAAGAAATGCACTTCAAGAAATGCAGTTGATAACTGATACTAGTTGATAATAGAAACTTTAGTTGTGTAGTGGAACTGCAGTTGAAAATTTGTCAAAGAAACTAGTGCTATAACAGAACTACAACTAAAATAGTGGAAACTGCAGTAAATTACCAGTAAGTGCAGTTTTCGTGGGATTAACTGCAGTTTTTTGTTGGTAAGGAAAGAATAATTAAAACGTGGAGATCTCATCACAGTATTTCTTCCTATACATTAGTCGAGGTCGATCAGCATATTTACCAAATTATTCCACGTTAGTTTGAGATAATAAATTAATATTTTTACCATTTTTTTATATTTTATAATTGATATTTAAAATTTTATTACCTAAAACTGCAGTTTAAAAAATAACACCAATTTTCACAGAAAAGGCAAGCAGAAGCAAAAACATAATTGGTTCACAATTCAGTTTTTACAAAACCTGTTATGCTGAAAGACGTCTAAGACAAACTACCGAAAATTCCTTTAACAGTACTTGAAAGGGTGGTCTCGGGAAGCCAGAAATGGGCATTACAGCATAGTAAAATGCTTCAGCTGTCGAAGCCCCTCTGGGCGTTTCCTCTGAACCTCTGCCTTGGCCGGTTCCCATACCTAAATACATTCCTGGCTACTCTGCTGTCAAAGTTTGAAGAGAGTTAGCAAAATAGCAATCTCTTTGCCTCTCACCTCTCTTCTCTCTCTCTCCTCTTTTCTCTCTTCTGTCCTCTTTTCTCTCCTCCTCCTCACTCCCCTCTCGTTCTGTCCACTCTCGTCTCCCTCTCTTCTCTCTTTTCTTTCTCTCGTCTCTCTCTCCTTTATCTCTCCGCCTCTCTCTTCTGATAGTTGTCTCCCTCTCCTTCTCTCTCTTCTTTCTCTCGCTCTGTCACTCTCCCTATTCCCCCTCATCCATCCCAATACGGTCCAACAAACATGTTTTCACATCCCCTCACAAAACCGACTCGAAAATAGCCATTTATTTTCAGCTGCATTAATTATTCCCTAAAATTACGTCCCTTAACATTTCAAGTGTAACAATCCGTAACTTGGGTATACAGGTTGGGAATAAAAGTAGTTCTTCACCTTCACCGTAGAGAGATTAGAGGCACAGAAACGAGTCGTTTAGCCCGGAGGCTAAAGAGGTCAGTCAGCCGCTTCACATGCAGGTTCGGAAGAAATGGAGTGCCTTGCCTTTAGCTAGCTGGCCATTTTCTCAAATAAAGAAGTAGGGAAGAGAGGGAGGGATGGCGAATTATTCCCCGAGTGGTTAAAGGGTTGCATTTGCCTCCCACGACAGATGAGAAGAGGGGGAAGGAGGACAAGCTGTCGTTTGTTGTTCTGGCTGCCAATCTGGGATGGGCTTGGTTGTGGCTGCTTATGAGGGTGGATAAGGCGTGGAGAGTAAGTTTGTTGTGTGAGCATGATGGAAAACGAAGCGAGTGTGAGGGAGAACCAGCATGACCTTCAACTCCTTTCTCAAGAATTTCCTATATGCAAACTGCACTGTGACTGAGGTTGGCGCTAATGACCAAGTTGTCGACGCGCCATTAAGCCTCAATCCCCCCCCCCATATGCAAACGACGAATTTTTCCTGTTTTTTCTCTTTATCGTGACAAAATTTCCCTTTTTACCCTCAAAATAGCCTACCTTGAATTTGTACCTGCATTCTTAAAAATTACTAGGCTACGTTCTGGAAACTACTTGCATGTTTTCACAGAATATTCAGTTGCGTCAATTATTGACTAAAACTTAATTCTAAAACTGTAATACAGGTTTTTTTTTTTTCAATTGGTATAATCGATCTCTTTAACTTTGCTTTCCTTTTCTTTCATTTTGGTTTCGTTATGTTTCAAATTGCTTTCGTTTCTTTTCAGTTTGCTTTAGTTGACAGCTAATTTTACAAATCTTAAAGTCGAAGCAACTTAAAAACTGAGAATACTAAATGTAATTTACAGCAAATAAATTAAGATGTATGTTTAAAAACGTATTAAATCAATGATTTATTATACACAGTAATAACCAGTAGTATCCACAAATTGCTACAGCTACTAAATAAAAATTTAAAAAAAACCAGTGTGGTGAAAATCATCAGTGTATTTTCTGGCTGTAACACGTTCGAGCACAATAGTTATTACAAATAAAAAAATAAATAGGTTGTTAAGTGCTCGAACATATTACAGAGAGAAAATACACTGATGATTCTCACCACATTGCTTTTTTTTTAATGTCGTTCAATCTTATTTAGCTGTAGCCATTTGTATTACCGTACTTGGTATTACAGCGTATAGTAAATCATTAATTTAATACGTTTTTAAACCTACATCTTAATTTATTTACTGTAAATTACGTTTAGTAGTTTCCGTTTAATTGGCTTCGACTTTAAGATTTGTAAAATTAACTGTCAACTAAAGCAAAATGAAAAGAAACGAAATCAAAGTAGAAAGAAACGAAAGCAATTTCAAACATAACGAAACCAAAACGAAGGAAAGTGAAAGAGAACGAAACCAATTTAAAAAAAAATCTGTAAATGCTGCTTGGGTGCCCCACTTTGTTTTCCTTATGTCCCTGGGTGCGCCACCGTCTGACATCACTTGCGTTATAAGTAAGAATTAGGCCGTTAAAAATGAATTAAGTGGTTTTCAGGAATGGTACTAAAAAAATTGACGCGAGAGCTACGTTTTTTTTTTTTTTTACTTTTTATTCGTGATTTTTGAGATGCGGGCGATGGCTTTTTTTTTCACAAACAAAACAAAATCAGTACAGCTTATGTATTTGTTGTCGAGTACAATATTAGTATTTTAATGCCAGGATCAGCGTGCAAAAGATGCACAAAAAATCCAAGTTTTTAGATCTAAACCTTAGATTTTAGATCTTTTAGACCTTAGATTCGTTTCGAGGCGAACATGTAAAAACGGAGTAAACAGCTCATGCGGCCATCGGCTCCAGGAACTGTTAGGTTGATGAAAGCGCTGGTGCGTGATCGTAATTTTTTTTTTGTTGAGACAATGTCATAAAAAACGTCGTTCAATGCCCCCCCCCCCCAAAAAAAAAAAAACCTACGTGTGCACTCCTGAGAACCACTTAATTAACTTTTAGCGATCCTATTCGATCGCCATTGATTCTTGCTTGGAGCCCGGGAAGCGATACCCGAAGCTTTAGCATCTGGACCGTGGGTCATATTTCAATTTGCTTCAATAAGAAAATTTCACATATTTGCTGCAATAAGCCATTCTAATCTCTCAGACGAGCCTAAAGAATTTTCTACGCGAATGACTGAATCATTCTATCGTTTACGTAATTTTTACAAATTTACTTAATGTAATGTACTGTAATGTACTGTAATGTACTTAATGTACTGTAATGTACTTAATGTAATGTACTTAATTTACTTTAATGTGACCCCGTCCCCGCTTCTAGCTTGGCTTCCTCCCCCCCCCTCCCCCTCTCCTCCACACACACACACACACATACACACACACTCCGCCGCCTACGTCACTCCGGCCCGTGCTCATTGTTACCAGATGGGAGTTTTACCCCCAGATGTAGAGGTATTAATTACTGTTGGGGGTGAAATTGGGGGTGGAAAATATTTGGGGAGAAAAACTGGGGTGAAAAAAAAATTGGGGGGAGGGGCTGTAATTCTAGGGTTGGATATTTCGGAATCTCTAGGTTTTACTTCCGTGTTCAACCCTGTTATCATTCGTTAGTCAATTCTCTAAGCTAAGGAATTCTTAATCAGTGAACGTCTTTCCAAATGGACTTCTTTCTAATGTAGGCTTATGTCGCAAGTAAGTTCCAACAAATTGTGCTGTATCGACTTTTTTAAGCAGCGAACTGTACATTTTGCTTCTTTACGCACGGGGGAATTAGTTGAAGCTGGCATGGTGATTTTTTTTTTAAACCTGATTTACCATGTTTATTAACCCCAATTTGTTTTTTTTATTGTTAAGATCGCAAATCAGAAGGCAAAAAAAAAGTTTCACTTTCAGTTTTGCCTTAGAAGTAATGTGTGTGTAACAACGGAGCTATTTTTATGGTATTCTTAGAATTTTTTTTTAATTTGTATTTAACTTTATTTTTACGGAAATTTTTTTTTTAACTACTGGTATATTGAAAACGAATTTTTTTTAGGGGTTTTCTAGGGGAAAAGCGCCGTTCGTGATTTCAGGGGCAAATAGCAACACTGCCCGGGCGCTCCAGCCGACGGTTGATTGTCAGCGAACTGAAGTTTGAAGCGGGTTTACACGTCAGACGCGAACCATTAGCTGTCACTAGTTTCAAGCCGCGAGAGGCGAAATGAACTTCGATTTAAAGAAGCCAAGGCCACCTCCGCTACCTATTCTGACCTCGTGCACTTCGACCTCGCGGCTCGTGCACCACACACACTCCGTGACGTCGCCACCTCACCAGACACACGAATCGATAGCCTGGGGGCCGGCTGTTGTGACGTCAGATGCGTCAAGAGCGCAAATTCGCGTGACGTCATTGCAGATCTCGGTTGGGACTTGGTGCCCGGTGATAGCTACAGGCTGAGAGTAATTCTTTTCCAATGCTACGATTGATTATGTCAGCTGAGAGTGGAGGATGGTGGTGGGTTGGGGGATTGGGACGAGGGTACAGAAAATTAAATATGAACATTTTTTTTAGATCTGTGTGTGACGTGAAAATCAAAGCGCCAGCCTGACGAACTCGTTTGAAAACAAACCTCAGTGCCACAAAATTGGCGTTTGGTTTCACGTCATCATCAGTGGCTTTGATCCAAGATCCTCTCAATTTAATTCGCGTTTTTTTTTTTTGTTTGCAGCTGCAGGGTAGGAGCTTGCCAACCGGCTGCAAAGAAAAGTAGAATTAATTATAAAGGCATTTTTCAACAAGGCCAACGATTAGAGATCTACTGAAACGATTTTACACTGAATTTAACGTGTGAGAAATAGATTACGCAGTGATTATAAATAACTACTTCAGCTCCTACAGGTGTAATCGGAAAAAATATCCCGGGAAAAAATATACCGGAAGAAACATCCGCAGAAGTGTCCCCGGAAAAAATATCGCTCGGAAAAAAAATCCCCAGGAAAAATAACATTTCACTTTTATACCCACCAAACACATGGAATGTGCACGACACGACGCACGCTAAATCTAGAGACACGCTAGTGTTTTTCCATCAAGTATTACACGTGGGACAACGCATGGACGGAGCATGGACATTCATATGCAATTCTAATGCTCCTTTTTTTTACGAAAAAAATAGTGCGAACAATGGACATACACATGATAAACCAGTCGTACCAATGACAATAAAAAGGAAGCGAAAAAAGCCAACAAATTATCAACTTAACCAAAAAAGGCTTCTCCAGCTGTGAAAGCATACAAATAAAAACGGATTAGAGTTCACTTGAACGAAACGAACTATAATTTTGAACGCCAATTCAAGGAATCAAACCAAAACAAAACCCCAAATAATAAAACCCCTGCTAATACACAAATTAAACATATCCACACACTTACTGACATGTTTCAATTGAACACCAACTGCGTTCACTTTCGATATTACTAAGGAATAAAAACGATCCTTGTTCACTGGAATTGGAGTTACATAATAGTTCGTTTCTTCCAAGTGAACTCTAATCCGCTTTTATTCGCATTCTATTGGCTAAACGACGTCGCTGGAAAATGTATAAAACCAATCGAATTAGTATACAATAGCACAGCTCTACAGGCAATTCAGGGTTCGTGCGAATCCTTTAAAACTTAGAAATGTGCTAGACATTCCATGCCTGGAAATGTGCTTGAAGATCTTGAACATTGATATCGACAGTACGGTGATGAACGGAAAGTAGAAGACTCGACTGAAGAATTAACACTGCAAAATTTAGCAAAAAAAGCAGTCGTTAAGCTAAAAGTGAATTTTTTTTTTTCCTGGGGATTTTTTTCCGGGGATATTTTTCCGATGGATATTTTTTCCTGGGATATTTTTTTTCTGTGGATATATTTTCCGGGATTTTTTTCCTTGGGATATTTTTTCCGGGGTTCCCTACAGGGGCGTACTGGCCATACGGGAAAATGGGAGGTTTTCCTTGGGCCTATACTCTAAGGGGCTGTTAGGAGAGGGGGGGGGAGACTATTGAAATTGACCAAATGTCGTAAGAGAGGGGGCCTACGTTAACCATTTCCCGGGTCTAAGTGGCTCTCCCCGTACGCCTCTTCTTCAGTGAAGAAACTACGTAGAGAAATACAAACTGAACTATACTTCGTTCCACATTATGTTTGCAGGAAACTGACAATAGACGCCACGTTTCCTACCACTACAAGTGCAAAAAAAAACATGTAAATATCTCACTCTTAGACTATAACCGTAACTATGTAGGGCGTATAAGTGTGATATCTACATGTTTTTGCATTCGTAGAGCAAGGAAACGTGGAGTCATACATAGTCAGTTTCCTGCAAACATAATGTCGAACAAACTATATAGAAGAGAATTTGAGAATCCAATCGGGAGAAGAGACAATGATATGTCTGGGAAGGAAAAGGCGGCTGTGCTGTTTACAGGATTCGGATTAAGTTCTGGCACTCCAACCTCTGCCAGGAGATCTGGGGAAGTGCTGTGGGCTCCCAGCAGGGTTCGGTGTCGAGACTCGAAAGCTTTTTTTACTTTTTATTATTCTAATGTCGTTTCAGTTATCTTTATTATTCTAATGTCGTTTCAGTTATCAACTTCCTTAACACCACAACCTTTTACGTTTCATGGAACACCATTTTTGGTTGATTTTTGTAACTTTAATTAGTTTTTTCTCTGGGTGGAGTAGGGGAAGAGGGTTACGAAAAGGGGTGTAACATAAGTAGAGGGGTTACAAGAGAGAGAGATGATGGCATGTGTGCGCGTGATAGCAATGGCCTCCAGCAAGAAGGCATCATTTGAAATACAGCATTCATTTTTCTTCGGGGTAGGAAAAATTATCCCCAGGGGGCGCCAGCCCCATAATGTGACAGCGAAAGGGCACCTTATGCCACACAGCACAATGGCACTGTGGCCAGCCCGAACCTGAATTCTTTAGCAAGTAACCTTAACACAAATTAAAGCGATATTTAAAAAAAAAAAAGAAATGTCGGATAAATGGTGGTTACTAGTCTAATTCGGACTTTACTTATTTTTTCCTGCATTACTTACGGTAAAACACCTCCTTGAAATGGTATTTACCTCTTTTCAGTGGGACCCTCGACCCCCTGAGATTAATTAAGTCTCTTTATTAACAGTACTTCTGTACATCGAATAACTATAGGGGAAAAATTGTGATAATTGTGATATGGTTTTACGAAGGCAAAGAGAAATTGACCTGTAACCTCGACTCCTTGAGACTCTTTGAGTCTCTTTCCTAACTATACTATTGTACATCTGAGTAACTGTAGGGGGAAAATTGTGATAATTGTTTGTGATGTGGTTTTACGAAGGTAAAGAGAAACTCACCTGTAAACCTCGACTCCTTGGGACTCTTGAGTCTCTTTCCTAACTGTACTATTATACATCTTAATAACTATAGTGGGAAAAATTGTGATAATTGTGATACGGTTTTACGAAGGCAAAGAGAAAATGATCTGTAACCTCGACTCCTTGAGGCTC
>JAHWFP010067533.1:0-13811 GCA_023313725.1 Lithobius niger | reverse complement strand
CCCCCCCCCCCAACCGGTGGATAAATAATTACGGGCCCCTTAGCGGAACCGTTCACTGACGTCTGCTAACCAAAATCAATATTCGGCATATATAGCAACTTATTTCACCTTTCAAAATAGGCTAAATAGAATAATGAATAGCGAGCATTCATGGAGCAAAACGAGTGGTTCTGAGCCTCATTAAGTCATTAGCGCTCCCGTTTGCCTAAGGGGGGAAGAAGAAAAAGAAGGGGGGGGGTTAGGCTTAATTAATTCTTTACGCAACAAAATCAAGAAATCGCGCCTCAGAAATGCACCAATTTCAAAGCTAACGACTCAGAAAACGAAGCACACAAAATTCGTCGCCCAAAAAAAAAAAAGAAAACAAGCGAGGAGGAAAAAACGTAAACATTTTCTCCCTCCGTCTTGATAGTAATGGCAACTTTTCCCACGAGAGTGCGCCGCTGCCGAAATCTCCGATGATAGTTCCGCCCAATCTCACCAGAGGGAGCCACAATCTTCCGCTTCCTTTCCTTAGCTCTCCGTTAGGTCCGCTCGTTTCGTGATGTGCATTACTTTGAGACGGAAGGGGCCGTTCGGTGGTGCGTCGTAGTCATTTGCAATTAGAAGCTCGAACTTGTTTTAATTTTGTATTTTTAAGGGAAACCACCTATAGAGCTGAACTTTTAGCACGTTTGCGAAAGGCTTAACATATAGCTGCAGGATCTCGAGTTATTTTTTTTTGTTTTCTTAAAGGTTTTCACTGAACTCTTTCGTTATATTTTAGGCCTCCCCCTCTATCTCAGGCTTGTAGTCAAGAGTTCGGGGGGGGGGGGGGTCCAGGATTATGTTAAGGGGTGCATGGGCGCACCGAACGAAGCGTTACTACTTATCACTTAAATTGAATTTGTAAACAAATCGTCTCACCTCAAAGACTACAAAGGACTCCGAATTTGAAAATTTGGCCTACTCAGATCTATCAGAGATGAATTAGTACCACCAAGACCATGTTGCAGGTATCAAAACCTTTACAGTTCCGCTTTTCCAAGCAAGAGAGCACCACTGAACTGGCTGGGATGCATTGGTGGGTGGCTTTCCTACAATACATCAATTCACGTTTACGCATTATAATCGAAAATTAAAGCGTTAATAAATCAGTAAATATTTAAAAGGACATACCTTCTCACTATATTCGAGCATCCTGCGCGAAGTAGCCCTTGCAACATTTACATAGATTATAGAGTGGATGTAGCAAAACAGTTTCTCGGTGGGAAAAAAAACAGGAAAATGAATGACTTTGAAACATTTCCACGCCTCTGAAGTAACGTTGCTCAATTCAGCCATACAGGAAAGCCAACCGAGGGATTGTACCTTTAAATCTTAAATCAATCAACAAACACAATAAACAACAAGGATTATAGTGTCCACGGCCTATCTTGAGTTCTCCGCAGAACGAACACAGATAATCGATTGTACGTTTTCAGTAGCAGAGTGCCTTGTTGATATCCAAGATGGTTACAAAAACAATGGCGGCCGTCGATTAAAGCCGCCCCCTCCAGGAAAACGTAGCCGATCACACAATACTAGCAGGACTCAAGATACACCGCGCACACAATAGGCACTAGATGGAAATATACACTTAACACACACGTAGAACCAACAGCAAAAGTTCTTTTTAAATTTTCGGTGCTTGGCGGGGCTATCTTCTTCAGCAAAGAATCACCACACTCACAAATGAGTCCATTTGCAACGAAGTGTACCCCTCGCGAACTTAACAGGACCGATAAATAGCAAGATTGACTAGCTATAGTTAGATACTGGGCTCAGCTGGCAGTGGCAAAGCCAGTTGCAACCCAAGTTTGTTATCAGAGGTCGCCACGAATTGGTTCACGTGCACGAATTTTGAAACGCAAATAGACTCGTTTTTCGTTACCATGATGTAAACTTGTCAGTGTGGGGATTCTTTTCTGAAGAAGGTGATTGCCAATCACAGAAAATTTAAAAAGAACTTTTGCTGTTGGTTCTACGTGTGTGGTAAGTGTATACATTTTCCCTCAAATCTTTACAATTTACCTGTATAAACGCGGTTACCGGTATTTTCGAAACAACAAGGATATAAGACGACTGCACAGAAGGCTAAAACTGTACAGTACATAAATATCAGAACTAATTTCTTTCTAGTTATAAGGGCCCCCCTCCCCCCAACCACGTTTCTTTCCACCACTTTATGGTAAGAACACTTCAGTTAGAGCTCTCGAGTAAGACCTTTTTCCCAGCTCTAGGTATATCCCCCATCCCTATTCTTCTAGCCGCAGATGCACCATTCATCATTTTTTTTTTTTTTTTACAAATTAATGACGGGAAAAGAGTTAATACAAGTGATAGATCCCGCCCTCCAAATCTTTCATCGTAATGGTTCGCAATAGGCCAGTTCGAGTGGGAGAGACGGCCGGCAGAGAAGCAATTTGTCAGAAACCGGCAATGGTCACTGCAAGACAATAAAAATGTGATATAGTGTATTACATACTCGAACGAGGAAAAAAAAAGAAAGATATCCGCCAGAGCCCAGTAAGGAGCAAAAAGGTGGCTTTGATCATACTAATTTATCTCAGTGGTGATTTGGCCCTTATCGTTAAAAGATATGGCGGCTTTACAACTCTCCAAGGATTTCTCTAAATCATAAAAGTGTTTCCGGGCAGACATCAAGCTGCATTCGTCGGGCCGCTAAGTGATTTAATCGTCGTACTTCGAATATCGCTCGTTTTGCCTGTAAGATGAGTGAACCTTGCTTACACCTGGATGCACCTTGCTTGCATCTGCGTGCTGTAGATGCACGTAGATAATAATTCATCTTATTGTCCGTTTATAATCGCAGTACACGGTTAAAGAATTTGTAAAACGAGACCTATTACACGAGGTTTCGTTGCACTTATTCTTCTCGACAAGTCGGGATAACAAGACCACGAGTGCACCTTGCAGTCACCAGAGACAGGAAAAGCCACGAATGAACACTCGATGAGAACATCAAGGCGTTCTCTACCTGGCCGGAGTATTATCACCGAACGGCCCTGGCGCCTCGCCGTAACGTTGGCCTGGGACCTGATCAGGCTTTAAGCAACTCATAGGCTGGTTGTCACCAATACAAAATCTGAGGAATCTACCGTGGCGCCATCTAGCGACAGTGACATCGTTAACCTTGCTCCCAGGTGCACGAAGACGTACCTAATTTTTACTCAGTAATTAATTATGGCTTGTTTGTTTCTTTAAAAGAAATAGACGGAGCTAGAGTCTGCAGACTTTCATTCACTGACAAACCGCCTTTAAGATGCTGAGACGTGGATTCCGGTTAGCAGGGGGGGGGGGGGGCATCAGGAGCGCTTTCTAGACCCTGAGCACCATTCTGCTTGCGTCACGCAAGTCACGATGAAACTGGGATGGTTAGCCTTGCAACACTGGGCTCCCCGTGCTCAAGCCAACAATTCTAATTGTGTAAGCCATTCTTATTCATCACTAGTAACTAACTGTCGAGTGGGGCGTGTCAAAGATCCAGGCTTTTTCGTTTGGATTTCTCCAGCTAAATTGTCCCTGTTATCGTCTTGGGACAGAAAACCCAGTTTGGGTTCGTGCTCCCTATAGGGAAGTGACACGACGTAGTATTGTTGTGTATAACTCTATGCTGGAGCCTTAATGGGTTAGCTGCAAGGGGCACTGCAGAGAGAAACAGAATGGCATCATACTGAAGCCGATGCTGTGAAGAGTGATTTCTTAGACCTAAAATGCGCGATTTTTGTTGTTGGAGAAAACAACGTTATTTTAAGCCTAAGAAATCCGCTCTTCCGTTATTTTTCCCTCCATTTTTATGTAGTGCACCTTGTAGTTATGCCCTCCAAAACCCATGCTGGTGCCAATATGGTGGCAAATGTCACTGCTCTATAAATAAACAACTGTAAAAAGCCCACTTTTGGTGCATGGTTTACCTACTTCTGTGATCCTGGGTTTTCTGTTTGGATTTCTCCAGCTAAATTGTCCCTCTCGTTGTTTACATTTAGCTCTCTTAAGTAACAACAACAACTTCTGTTCATTCAGCTTGAGTTTATGCTAGAGCACCCCCTCCCTCCTACTCCGCGGCTGTTAAAAAGCGGTACATCAGGTAGTATTCCTGAAATTTTTTTTCTCTTG
Source organism: Lithobius niger (assembly GCA_023313725.1). Lineage (NCBI taxonomy): Eukaryota > Metazoa > Arthropoda > Chilopoda > Lithobiomorpha > Lithobiidae > Lithobius > Lithobius niger. Next base: position 9,653 of record JAHWFP010067533.1, on the reverse strand, counting down.
CTCATAATTAAATTTAGAGAGAATTAACTACACTGAATGAAAGCTCGAAAAAAAAATATCCCCAAACACAAACTTCGTCTATTTCTATATTCGCCCCAAATTTTACCTTTATTTCTTTTTTACTTCCAGAGCAGAAGCCGAACAAACAAACGCAATAAATACGCACACCTTAGTCAAAGATAAACAAACACGTCATTTCTGTAACACGTTGCGTCTTTTTTAAGTTTTAAGCAATGCAAGTTGAAAATACCAACCCTAAAAAAAAAAGCCGTTCCAAAAATTTCCCATTTGCAGCTAGCAGCATTCTGGTTTTCGCTTTCGATGGAAAGAGACGGTTTTATTTCCAATTACGTCACTTCATCTTGGGAACAAGGCGCGTGCACGATCAGGGGGAAGGGGGGGGGGGGGGGCGAAGGAAAAGAAAGGAAAAAACGCGGAAAAAGTTCTCGTCAGGCACAGAGACGCAAGTTCGGTTAAAGGAATCGTGCGAAGCTTACTTGAGACTCAGAATGCAAACGTTCGCATTTTGCGGCCAAAGAGAGACGATTCCTTGCCAAGACTTCGAAGATCACAGACCTTCGAAAGGAAAGATGCCACAAAACCTTCTATCTTCAGTGTTTTTTTTCTTTCCTTCTTTCAGCGTTTCGTGCTCTCGACCAATTGAGTTTCCTCGGCAAATCGGCTTCAACCCCCCCTCCCCCCCAGCCGTGATGTGACACGGGGTTCGAAATACGATTTATTGACATGATTTTGTGATGTGCTGCGAGTGTGTGCCAATAAAAAGTTAACACCTGTCAACGACGCTTTGGTACAGCACTGTCGGTACAAATAGTGGACTGATTCCTCTGTCTTTTAATTTTTAATGTCAGTATTGCGTCACCATATATTACTACAAATACTTATTTTTAAAACGGCAAGGTGGGCTGATTTGTTTTACGGCGTAACTGTACGGAGCCAGGACCCACAGTTTTCAGTTTCGTTACTAATTCGTTAATTTCGTTACTAAAATTCGGCAGAGCAAGCTCACTCACTCAAAGGCACCCTGCAGCAATCAAAAACACCACAACCCCTTCCAAAACGTCACTCTCAACCAGCCAGAGCATCAGTGATTTATTTTTTTTTAATGAAAAGTTGTGTTGTGGGGATAACACGTAAACTGAGCGGCAGCACAAATTGATTTCAAACATCGTTTTCCAAAATGATTAACCACTTTTGGCAAAAAGCATTACCGATTAATGATTACTAACTTTTGAATCCGGGCATTTTCTAAAACGACAGTTGACGTTCTGATAATCTGGTAAGAACGACGTATAGATTTTTTTCGAATGAATCTTCAGTGCGTGAATCTTCCTCAAGTCAACCGCGTGAAGAATATTGTCCCCCGTAAATACTACACGTGAAGGACAATGTATAATACCACCCAACAGGCTGATAATTTCTTTTATAATTTCTTTTTAATTTCTAAAACAAAGTAATCTATTTAACTAATTTAATAAACTAAATTCGCCTTCCACTTAAAAAAAAAAATTCTAACTCAAATCGCAACCTGTGTTCGAAACACTACAACAGTGGTAGATAGTGTAACAGCAATTTTCAAACGCCACCACAAAGTAAAATCTAGCATTATGTTATTTCTGCATGTAAAATGGTTCCATTACTGAATATTTTAAGCTGTGTTAGGACAATACATGTATACTGGGTGTATCTGAAATGTATGCCACAACTTTCGGGGTGTATTCCATGATCAAAATAAGACTAAAAAGTCCTACAAACATGGGACCGAAAATGCACCCGCTTTTAGTTACAGCGCTGCCCGCCCCCCAAAGTTAGAGGTAAAATGTTGAAATCCTTCATAACTTTTCACCTAGTCCTTCCAACTCAATACATGTTAGTAGGCTACATCATTCTTGCAATTACAGTGTTTTACGTTAAGGTTATTATCAGGTCTCAAAACGTTGCAGATAGGGCAGTACGGGGATGGGGGGGGGGAGTGGGGCGGAACTTTTTTGGTTTTTACTTAAACAAACATTACATCACCAACATTACAAACACCAAATTGGAATTTCTGGTCCTTTGCACGGTGACGGAACGTTTGTTTCAGTAAAGCTGCTGAAGACGACTCCCCCCCCCCTCCCAGCGGCCCAGCCACTTTGCCTCCCTCCATATGGCTCCATCCACAAAGTTGTTGGACATCAAATTAACATAAACATTGTGAAATAATGAGATTGCAAGTAGGATGTGCCCAATGTGGTGGTTTGGAAAGATTAGACGGGAAGACATTGGGAAATTTCAACATTTTACCCCTAACTTTCGGGGGGGGGGGGGGGCTATAACTAAGGACGGGTACATTTCCGAACCCATGTTTATAGGATTTTTCAGTCTTATTTTGGATCATGGAATATACCCTGAAAGTTGGAACATACATTTTAGATACACCCTGTATTTTATCGTCATACCAGGCCTTTTTCATGTTTTAGGCTGCTCATACCCCTTAATGACCCCCAACATGGTGAAACAAAGAATGTAACGTGAGGTGCTTTATTCTGTTTATTTTTATTTCTCGGAAGAAGGTATCGCTCCCCAGTGTGTACGTTGGTACCGAAATATAAGTTTTAACTGATTTTTATGAATGTTGGCCTGTGCATCTGGCTAAGTGCTTTCTCGTAATTTCCTTAGGGCGCATTCGATAACTACCAATCCAAACCCATCCATCTGGAGACAGTTTGGAACCGCTAACATACCGAATGCCGATGAACTCACTCCGCTCTGCCTCCAGACTGGATGAGTTTGGTTGAGTTTGGTTAGTGGTTTTCGAAGGCCCTGTACGCAAACATCATCTCTAGTCCGCACTTCCCACTTCCGTTTGCGGAACTGAGAAAAATTACAACTCGAAGTCAAATCGGCCATCTTTAAAACCGGTCGTACATCAGACAATCTTGCTATTGATCGAAAACTCTTAATGCACTTGAGCAATACACCTGCAGACACTGCATTACCTGGGTTCTAGAAAGCATCGAAAAATTGTTGCGGGAAGCCTCAGGCAAGAATTTGGTTTAGCGGCGGTTGTGTCTAAGAATGTATCGGCACGCGGGCGGAAAGGGTGGGTGGGGAAGGGGGTGTTGGGTTTGGGGGGGTGGAAATCTAGCGTTGCAAGCTCCTAGTGCGTGCAGCGTCCGCCTATTAATTTGCGAAAATCCATAAGTTGGTAGATTGTTTCCCCCGAGAAGTCGTGCACCTGCCTCGACGTTTGCCTCCCACGCACTCCCGACTAGTCGTCACAGGTCGTTGCAACAAACGCTGAATCAACGCCGCCCCGCTAGCTGTAGCCCGCAGTGAAGACTTGTCTTCTGCCCACGCACTCCCATTCCGTTACATTTAACGAAGACCGGGAAACTTTAGTTTTGGTGGCGACGAGGTACCTAAGTAAACAAGTGTCGACGTAAAACGATGCATCTTCGTTGATTTCTATAGGCTCGTTTAGTTCAGAGCCGGATTAAGGGGGGTTGTGCTTTGGGTGCTGAAGCACCCGAGCCACAGGCCTCAAGGGGGCCTCACAGCCACGGGAAAATAAAGCAGGTACTATTTTAGGCTGCTTAAAGTTAATTAGGTGGTTCTCAGGAGCGTTTTTTCTTAGCGCATGAAACATTTTAGATGACACTGTTTAAAAAAAAATTCCAATTACAAATCAACTCTTTCACCAATCTCTTCCTGGAGCCGATGACCAGATCTCATCATCGCCTTGAAACGAATCTAAGGGCTGTTCAGACAGAGGCTTGTCACAAGTAAAAACTTGGATATAAAGAAAGACTTTTATCAATGTGCAACATTCGCGTGCTGCACCAGGCATTAAAACATTTATATTACACTCCATAACAAAATATAAGTAACTTCAGTTTTTTTGTTTGACAAATAAAATAAAAAAAACATGCACGCATCTGAAAAATAACAGAGGGGAGGGAAGGAGGGTATAGAGCCACATTAAAACTTAAGCACCAGGCCTCTGCAAGGTTTAATCCGGCCCTGGTTTAATTTGTTTATTATTTTTAGTTTAATCCCTGTTATTCTGAAGAACCTAATTAATTCTTTTGTCTTAATTGTGGATGGAATAGTAGCAAAATGTAAAAAAAAAAAAATTGAATATTGAAAATCCTTCAGTTTTGCTTTATACAGGATTCTCGCCAACCTGGAGAACCTGGAAACCTCGGGGAATTTGAATTACATTTGAACCTCAGGGAATCTCCAATTTTTCACAAAAAAAAAACCTGGACAACTCAGGGAATTTAAATTACATTTGAAACTCAGGGAATCTCCGATTTTTCACACAAAAAAACCTGGACAACTTAGGGAATTTAAACTACATTTGAAACTCAGGGGAAACTCGAGGAATTTAAATTACATTTGAAACTCAGGGAATTCTCCGATTTTTCACACAAAAAAACAGGAAAACTCAGGGAAAAACAAAGCCAAGCTTTTAGTCCTACTCCTAAGTGCATTAAACACATTTTGTTAAGAGATTGTCATAAATAAAGTTTATCCTTGTACCGCTGTGTTGTCACCAAAAAGTTCATTAAACCGGACTACACTTTTGCACTAAGTGAGCTGTAAAAGCAAATAAAGCTGGAATTTACACTGGTAAAATTATGTTGAAAATGTCCTTTCACGAAAATTAACCTGAAATTGACGAGAACTATTCCGGAAAAACATGGAAAACTCATGGAAATTATTTCAGTATTTTGATTGGAACCTCGTAACAGGATTTAAGGACATTTAAAAGCTACTAGCCACATCGTTCGCTCCCTTGGCGTCGTCTCGCTTCGCTCGAGGTGGTTTGCATGAACAAACTATGACGTAATAAACAAATATGATGACGGTAAAAGTCAAATTGAGCGTTATTTTTGAAGGAGTTTTCGCATATATGAGGGTCATAACACCAAGTTACAGCGATGAAAATAGGCCTAACCGAAGCGCAAGGTCCTACTCCCATCTTTGTAGGTGCCTTGGTTCCGGAGGAGTAGAGGTACAAACACACACGCACATCATACGTTTTAATGATGTAGATTTCAGCGACGGTTTATGTCGAAACAGACGGACTAAAACCGTGAACGTATTAAACCTGTACTGTTTAGCACATGAAAAATACTAGCTTTAGCTTTTAACGCGCACCCAGCCGTAGCCACGGCACCAGAAGGAGAGAGGGAGAATTTTGATAGGTAAATACCATCGGAAATTCCTAGGTTCTTTTACATGCCACAATCGACAAAAGCACGAGACATCACAGAGCCCTTCCCTTACCGAAAAATCCAGGTGTGGCTGAGGCCGGATTCGAACCCGGGACCTCTGGCACATAAGACGGTCACCTGGCCCGTAATGAGGCTACTTTGCCTCATATGAAAAATACTAGCGGCAAAATCGCAAGAAAAATGTGAGTCAGTCTGTATCATATCAAAAACCAAAACTGGTAAAAGGGGCCGCCAAGTTCCGAATGGTTCGGCCCTTCAAAGGAGTGATATCAACACACCAAAACACTCGCCAAGTTAATCGCACCGAATAATACTTTGGACGTTAAACGAAAACTAGAACATTGCTACTTTCGGTGTGTTGGTGTTTTGGTGTGTTGATACCACTCCTTTGAAGGGCCGAACCATTCGGAACTTGACGGCTCCTTTTACCAGTTTTGGTTATCGATATGATATCACTCCTTTTTTTTATATTGTGTATTGGCTCAACTCCACTACTGTGGACATGAGTACTATAAAGTGCCACGTCAACAAGAAATTGGTTTTCAACAATTTGCTACTACCTTTTGCCTATACGCCGAACCATTCTCAACTTAGTCACCTCTTTATGGGTTTTTGGTTTGGTTTTAATTTTGTTGTAATTTGTATTACAATATTTAGTTAGTTTTGGTGTATTGATATCACTGTTTTGAAGGGCCGAACCACTCTCAACTTAGTGGCCTCTTTACTAGTTTTTGGCTTTGTTTATTTTGCTTTGTTTTTACAGTTGGTTTATTTTTCGTGAATTGGACGCGAATACAATTTCTTTGCAACGTAGTTTAAGATTTATCGTGATGCACTAGTGTGTGTCTAGGCACGTACGTCAGTATACACGTTCTCACTGTCCGAACTTTGGCCGTCCAATGAGAGACGATGCCGACAATACTAACAATGGTTATAACACTATTTTCGTACTTACGCGCCCTCCCACGCCATCCCTGTTACGCCCCCAGGCTCCAAACCATAAAAGGTATGCAGTTCACCCATTCGTCCAATTTCATAGCTGGAAGCCTCCCCGTTATCTCGGTATCGATGAATAATCACCCTATGGGATTTAACATGGGGATGAGCGAATTAGCTAGCTATTAGCTAGCCAGCTAGCTAGTTAACACATTTACAACGTTATTGAGGGTCAGATTTTACATTGAAAGCAGCGTAGCTGGCATTCCTACACGAGTTAATTTTTGTCACGTGGGTCATTGCTCTTGATTTCAACACAATTTAAGCTTTTGTACCGCATTATTATTTTTCCCCAAGTAGCTGAAATGTGCCCAACTATGCTTCAAGATATAAGACGCTGACTTTATGGCGCCGCGCTACAATGGTTTACAACCTCGACAATTGAACTGGTGTGATGTTTGTTGTGATTGTTGCCTAACTTGCCGCGACACACTAGCGTGTGTCTAGATAACAAATTAATGAAGTGTGATCACCCTCTACTGCTTATACCAAGAATTTTTATAGTTGGGGAGGAGAATTGGTATCTCTAAAAAGTTCCTATTGAAACGTGTTGCATTCATTCCTATTAGTTCCGTCAGAGTTTACAGAGGGCGCCACGCGTTCCATCTGGTAATTTTTGCTCATTATCCAAATTTAGCCAAAATCTAAAGTAAAATAAATTACAACTAAGCTAAACTAAATAATAATTAAATACAAGCTAGTTACGTTTTTTTTTTTAATTTAAGGCTGAAAACTGAGTAGAAATTCCCACACAAAACTCATGGCATCCTCTATGAACTTAGGCGGAACTAATGGGAATGAATCTAAGACGTTTCAGAAGGGGTCTACACTGATAACAAGATAAATACCGGTAGCGTTTATTCTCTACAACGTTTAAATTGCTTGTTTAAGACGATCGATGCGATTCGATAATTCATAATTATTTTTCCGGAATTGGTCTTGTTCATTAGAACTCGCTAGTGTTTCCGTAACACATTATTACGTCGCCGATGGTTGCCTTAGCAACCAACGTGTTAATTTCCGCCGATTGATTCCAATCAAGATGTATCAACTCCCTCATCTCACCGACCTTGTTATTACGTCACTAATTAGCCTCATTACGCTATTCGGCGATTCGCTGTAAGGGGGTTTTCGGCAATGAATAATCAGCAATTTCGTTCATGAGGAGGAAAATATTCCGCCACAAATTGTTATTTGTTGCCTTGTGGGTGTTGAAGATGGTGCGCCTTTCGCTTAGCAACTGTTCTGTGGTTGAACGAAAACTAAATTTCGAGCACGTTTGGCAGGTAAAATTCAAATCGAAACAATCAATAGAAAAAAACCACACGGCTACACTAACGAATTTGCTCATCTGGGCCCATTATTTTCACAGACACTAGTGTTCTCAATTATTATTTTGAGGCATCTGTTCAGGATGATTAACACACCGGGCTCAAATCCCGGACAGGCCCGCAAATATGTGACTCAAATGCAAGAGGACAAGAGATTCAAAGTTTCTGCTCAATCTTCTGTCCGTCGCCACTACAAATCTAGAGGACTTTGTGGCGAGTATCGCATATCACACCAGCAACAATTTTAGCTGTGCCGGTTCTAGTGGAAGAGTTTCAACTGGCTAGGTTGAACTCCCAACACCAACTGAAGATCTAGAGCTAGACTCGTCGTATTTATACTCATCTAAACAATACACTCCCGTCAATAACGCAATGGAAACGAAGCTGTACCAATTGGTTAAGCAGTAGGCATTATCCCTACCTATACTTTGTTCCACATTATGCTTTCAGAAAACTGACTGTATGACGCCACGTTTTCTTCCATTACGAGTCCCAAAAATCCGTAAACATCCCATTCGTAAACTCTAACAGTAATTTTGTTGAGTCTACAAGTGTGATATTCACACGTTTTTCAGTCTTAGTGCAAAGAAACGAGTCGTCATCCAGTCAGTTTTCTGAAAACATAATGTGGAACAAACTATAACAACTGGGGCCCGGCCAACAACTGGGTTGACAGCGAACACCGTTTATTGCACGTATTAGCAAGGTGCACCACGAAGTGTTGGCTTCGTGGTGTCCGTTGTATTTCATGTAACAGCCTGTTACAAAATTAACTAAAAACCAAAGAGAACGACAACAGTACTATGTTCATGCTCTACTGGATAGCGCCTCGGGTAACGCTTGCGTTGCCTTTTGCGTTTGCGTTCTGTCCTTTGCCTTGCCTTGCCTTGCTTGGCTTGCCAGCGTATTAAAAAAAGGCTGTGGAAATATATTTGGGAAATTTTATCCATTAAGAATTTATGCACCCCTGGGCAGGGGGGGGGGGGGGATAGGACATATAACAGCTTTTAATAATTATTCTGAAATTGATGCACGTACAACTTTGTTGAAGAGAACTGATGGACAGGTTCGACCAATTCCTAATTCGTAAAATTTTCACGGTTTTACTGCAACTGCCAATATAATGAACGTAGCGAAAAACGACCCACTTTCGCATATTCTTTTAGCCACTTAAGATCACAAAAAAAGACCCCCCCCCCTCTCCCACGCGCCCATCCCCAACCCCACTTACCATCTGCGATTAATAGAAGGTCGACATCGAACACACAATCATGGGTGTGAACTATGCCCAGCATTCCTACCGCAGCCCCAGCCTCGCACCTAATGACAAAACGACACAGCACCTACTATACTCTCGAACGTAGACACTTGAAGAATGAAGATTGCACTCCTATCACAAACTAGCATGCCGGCCGCCATCTTGGTGTCGTCGACTGCAATTAAGCCGTTTTGCAATTAATGATGGTTTCATTGTGCTTTAAATGGCCATTATGGGTTTTTAACTGCCTTTCGCTCGGCACCAACGAAGGCCATCCTTAACGGAGAATAATTGAGATAAAGTCGGGGTGGGGGGAAAAGACCTATGGGTTTGTGCTTCTGCCGGTGGAATCAAGCGGGATCGGCGACAAATAGGGGAGTGGAAAGAAGCAATATAACTGTGGTTCAAGTGGTGACGCTTGCTAATGCGCAGCGAGCATGCCTGAGGACGAAATCAGAGTGGGATTTAGGCGACCTGGATTTTTAGTCGAGATAAACACAAAGTAATTCTAATGAGACACCTGGTTATTTACGAGGTCAGAAAATTGGGGCCCGAAAGAGATTTACTCGTCGTGCTTCGGTTGACTAGTGCTAGTAGGATCGGTGCACCTTGCATACACAACGGGGTTAAGCGACGCCACGTACGTTCCAGCCATAGCTGAAAGTAAACTTCACACTCCATCTTGTGAGATTAACGTCAGTGTTGAGACAAGGTGCTGAGCTATAAGGTGCTGGGCCTTAAGATATTGGGCTAAAAGGTGCTGAGCCATAAGATGATGGGCCAAAAGGTGCTGAGCCATAAGATGCTGGGTCAAAAGGTGCTGAGCCA
>JAHWFP010067531.1:0-45503 GCA_023313725.1 Lithobius niger | reverse complement strand
TCCCTCTTTTCAAATAAAATTGTCTGTACCATTCCTATGTCATTAAACATCTTGGCTGCCTCTTCCAATAGCAGGGTAAACTATTGTTTTTGGTAAGTTAAAAAATTTATTTAAAAAAATTGAATATCGAGTAAGTAACTAGTACTTAAACAGGATGCAAAGCCAATGGGTCAAGATGGCTCAGTGGTAGGGCCTTGGCCTTTGATTTCAAAGGTTGTGTGTTCGATTCCCCATTCAGGCAGTCTGACATATAAGTCCCAAAGGCAACGTCAATAGGTTTGCATCCATATTTTTTTTTACTAGTACTTAAACTGTGCATCCATTTTCCACTCAACTCCCTAATATCCCTTATGAAATTAGTATATCTGATGCTGTTGTCTGTTTGCATTAAACGTTTCCAAGTGACGAATTAATAATGTATGTTCCCATGTATGCTCCCAATTCCATACACCTTAGAAGTAATATTCGTTGAACAAGTTGTCAAAATAAAATGACAAGTGTGTTTACTTTTCTTAGTATTGAGTGAAGGTTTCTTAACCTTGTGTATGTTTTTCCTCGCTAGGTTATACAAGAAACCTGTTTTGGAGAAATTAGTGCAGTCATGTGTCTCGAAAGGATACGTATTCCAAATGGAAATGCTCGTAAGGGCGAGGAAAATGAATTTCAGCATTGGCGAAGTAAGTATGGTCTGGAGATGTCTAAAAAAAAAAAAGTAGAAGTACATTTACAACATACGTAGTCAGGACTCATGATCCGTAGGAACGAGGCGTAATGGATAACTAACTCAATACACTATATAATAATTTAATAATCAATATTCAATTTTACGAGTCCTGGGATTACCTAGATGTTTGAAATCGTAGCCAGCAAACTGAAAATAGCTTTGATGGCTGCCTAGACTCGAACACAAGTAAACTTTCTGTTAGAACAGGAAGTTTGTCCAAGAAGCCAAACAACTAAAAAAAAAAATGTCACAGGGCATTGCACCACAAGTCAGAAATGAAGCTGGTAAAAAAAATATTGTGGAACTTCCACGTGAGGAACTTCCCTGTAAGGCTTGCAATGTCCAGACTAAAAAAAAACAATGAATGCCTTGGGATACGTAGTTAGTGTTCTCGCCAAACCTAATGGTGCACACAAGAATAATATTCATTGTAGCATCAGGACTTTCGGCCATTTCGGAAATATCTACTACCTGTAAATTCTTGCATTCAGTTCCAGCAATGCTTCGTTCCCTTGAGGTTTTTATCTCACTTGAACCGGCCAGCAGCGTAACCTCGACTGAGCATGCGTCACTCGCAGTCCCAACTATAAAATCTTTCGGGCGATGCAGCCCGCCATCTCTTTTCCTGAAGCTCCCGCTCAAGACGTTCGCCTCACTCTTTCCTTCCTTCAGGTCCACTTTCACCGAAAGAAGCTCCACCGTTGAAGCTTTTGCTGAAAGAAGCCCTGTCAAGCTTTCGCCGAAAGAAGCTCCCTCTTACATCAAGTTGACTTTCACCGAAAGCGTCTCGTCTCAAGCAATGGATTTCGCCGAAAAACCCTGCCCTTCCAGCATATCCAGGTCAGCTGAAGGGAAAACTTCTATACATTCGTCCCCGCTAGTAAACCCTCCAGTGATGGACCCCAATGTTGTTGTCAACCTCCAAGACATCTGGTAACTGTCCCTTTTCCAATAAATCTAAGCTCGATTACCTTGTCCTCCATCCAATGCGGACAAGCCGTCACTTCACATTCTTCCCGCCACAAACGAAAGATGAACCGGTAATCTTCCTCAGCTTAAAGCGGTTCCAAACTTCCCATTTCCCCACTCGATCTTTCGTCAAACTGACTTCGCTCCCACAAGGCCTCTCCTCCTCCTACGGGATCTCAAATGCCCACGTCCGCCGCTCTCATGAACCGTCCTATACGGTAGTATACGTGACTCTCATTATCGTCCACACCAGTATTAACCTGCACCACTGGCGTCGTCACACAGCAAATCCTACACTCATGACTTAGTCACGGCATCCTCAGATTCTTCTTGGAAAAGGAAACACTCGACTTCCCTTTCTTCCTCGAAGCGCAGCCGCGTGATTCTCGCAACGACCAGTCCCTTCGACATCCAATTTGGTTCCCGATTGCATCCTATACAAGCCAGCCCTGCGGATTCCCAACCAACCAAAAATAGTGGCCTCATCACTGGTTTTGGCTTTGGCCTCCGGGACAAGAATTTAAAGAGCCGTACCAAACTTGGCCAATCTACAACTCTTCTCACCATTCTTGTCCACAAAGGGGGGTCTTCTCCTCAGCAAAGGTGAATCACTTGAGTTGGATAAAGACCCGACCGCAAAGCTCCTTTGGAGATGGTGCCGCCAACCCTCGTCTCTTCATAACTTACTCTCAGTTCTATTTTCTAATGGCTAAAGCAAAATTGGAATTTGGTACCGCTTTATTCATTTTTGTGAAAACCGAAGTCCCAATCTGCAGTCCACAAGGAGAATGACAAAATTCTTCGTCTCGGCCTCAGCTGCATCCCAACCGGTATCCACAGCACCACAAGAAATGCATTCTGTGAAAGACTCTCCACTGAATCAAGCAGAACCGAAGCAAAACTCATCTACTTCCTCATCACTGTACTTTCATGAAGGCGTTCTTCGCAATGTACCCCGTCTTTAACTGGTTCACATAGGCACTTTTTAATTCCAACTTGCTCTTACAGGACATCGCCCTTAGCACAACTTCTAACATCAATGAGTCAACAAAGCACATTCTTCGGAATCAACCACTCCACGAAGCCGAAACCCTCTTTCGTGGTTTAATTCCTGTCCTGGCTCCTCACGTAGACATCTCCCGGAAGCCCAAAGAATCTCATCCCAAACAGAATTTGGGTCTACCCAAGCAACAATCCTAGGAAGTCCACCAGAACCAAAATCGCTAAGATGAAGGAACAAACGATATTCATACTGGCCTCCCACTTCCAACTATGAATCCGGAAGATGCCCTCAGAACACCAATCAGCCCTTTCGTAGGAAATTCCCTAACAACGGGATATCCGGCAACTTCAAACGAAGCTCAACTCCTACCCCACAGTCGCTACTTTTTTCCTGGCTCCAAAGGCAAATCGCGTAGAAGTCAATGACGCGTCACAAGTCACCTCAATCCCAGTCGTGGTCGCCTTCGCCACTTCCTCCCCGCCTAGGAAAAGCTTACCTCCGCTCCCTTCATTCTCTCCATCATTTCCGACAGTTTCCGACCAACCTTCCTGAACAAACCACCACTCGTTTCTTCCCTCCCCTCCCCCTTGAATCAAAAAAAGTCTCGACGAGCTTCATTCAACCTCTTCTCTGCAACAATCTCTCCTTCACCAGACAGAATCGAAGATCTGCTAAACCACACTCGAGAGTTTTGCCAAACCAACCTTAATGGGGGAAATGGACTCCATGGCGAATGTTGTCCACTATGGCAGATGATGACTCTCCCTTTTCATCACTTCCGAATCGACATTTGGGGCTCCACCCAACTAACAGAAAACACCACGAAGCCGATAAACGAAGACTTCCCGTTGGTGGTCAGACATGAAAAACATCTCACAATCAGTCTCTCTTCACGAACCAATCCTAGACCTCCACCTCCTGATGGATGCATCTCAAGATGGGTGAGGAGCCCACATCAATCTCCACGAAGCATCGGGAACCCCCCACACTCAGGACCACATAAGCGTACTGGAAATGAAAGCAATCTTCATGCTCTCCAACACTTCCAGCACCTCTCAGACAAGACAACAGCTGTAGCGTACATTCGGAAGGATGGCGGAACCCGATTACGACAACTCCATCAAATCTCAACGGCCATTTTCAACACATGCCAGTCCCTGAATACAACCCTCCGTCCTCTTCACTTCCCAAGCAACTGGAAAGTTATAGCAGATGGACTTTAAAGAAATCCATTTGTGAATCTCTGTTGATTGGAAGCAACAGATGGGAAACTCCGACGATAGACCTATTTGCCACGAGAAGCACAATGCCAGACTTTCCCAATTCATCAGCCATTCCCGGACAGTCAAGCATGGGCAGTGGACGCACTGACCTTTCCATGGAAGAATCTTTAAGCTTACCTCTTCCCACCATTCACGCTTCTTCCACAAGTCCTGCAAAAAATCGAACGGACTCAAGGTCAAGTCCTCCTGATCGCACCAAACTGGCCAGAGGCCCGTTGCCCTTGGTTCCTCCGACTTCTGAACCCTCTCGTCGTTCAACCAAAAGTCTGCCAGACCTCCCATACCTTTTATTTTTAACACAAAGAAAGAGAATAATCTACCACCTGAACCCAATAAACTTACTTCTTCACGGGTGACTGCTCTCATCGTACTCCTCAAGGAGGCAGGCATTCTTGAAGACCAGGCCACAACAATTGCAAGTAAAACAATCCGTGAATCAACCAAAAAATTCATGACAGCCACTGGAAAAGATGGTTTCATTGGTGTATCACAAGAAAAACTAATCGAATCAATCCCTATATTCCAGACTTACTACAGGGTTCGCACAAGTCTTAAATTCCTTAAAAAGTCTTAATTTTAAAGGGATATATTTAAGGCCTTAAAAGGTCTGGGATTTCAGCATTGTCGTTGATTGGTCTTAAAAAGTCTGGAATTCTGAGAGTTTGCTCTATTAAAATGTCATTGTGTACGTACTATAATTAATAAACTTATTTGTTGGCTTTGCTATTAAACTTCGATTATCGCGTTATTAAGAATTTTCTGTCGGCTGCTGGGTTGCATCGTAGCTTTGAGCCCGTCTGTCACAACGCTATCTTAGTGGAGTCTATTTTTAGCTTTCCCTCCTCCCTTCCCTCACAGGAATAATGGACTTGTCCGATCACCTAGGAAAGCGACAAAATCAAAATTTGTAGAACCCCCATCGTCACAGTTAATTTGGATAGTAGAGGTAGTTTTTATTTTAAAAGTGGAACATTCATTTGTAACTTGCTTTAATCGACTTTTTTTTTAATGCGGAAATGTATTCAACAGTCAATGCATACTTTTGGTTTGCATCATGCTTTTTTTTCTGGCTATGTGGCTTCATACTGCTGGTTCGCCCAACGTGCTGATGCTGAAGTATGTCTAACTAACTGGGAAAAATTCGTTGTAAATATGCAGTGCTGTACTTGGTCCTTAAAAAATCCTTACTTTAATTTCCATTCCATTAGAATAAATCCATAAGTAACTTACAACTGCTGGCAGTTTTTATTGGCATGTAGGTGCAAATTTTATTTATTTCTTAAAGTGAGTGAACACTGAAATCCTAACTTCGGCAAATCTAGCTTTGCAAAACTATCGGCAAGTTCTTGTAGAAATTAGGAAACTGTTTTGTGTTGAAGTGCACACAGTCAATATGACATATTTATTCAACCATTTGGTGACTGCTTAACTGGAAGAGTGGAAGGAGTATCTGGATGGAGTTTTTTTTTTATTTTACTTCGAGGCAGGGAAGCGACTACCTCACCTGTTTTGACACTGGTTTGTCAACGTAGAAGTTTCACTCACGGATTAGCGGAAATATATGGGGGGGAGTGAGTTGTGCCCCCCCCCCCCCAAGAAATGTTTAGCTATAGCCTTTACCTGATAGTTGCGTGTTGGGGGGGGGGGGGGTCAATGCTCTTTCAAATTCCCCAGCCAAAATTGCTCCGTAATAAACCAAAAAAATTTCAAAATTAACGATTGTTGACTTTCAAGGATCCATCCTGCCCCACGGACACGAAACACTAACGTGGAACACCTAATTAAACCATGTGATTTACGTGACTTTCAAAGAAGCGTTTACGAATCAATTTTGCTAGCATTATTTATTAAAATATTAAAGTTATTGTCGAAAATACCGTTAATTCGGCAATTTTACTTTGGTCGAAGTTCATATTAAAGTTATAAAGTTATTAGTTACTAATTTATAAATTGACTTTAAAAAATCTCGTAGACTAATTAATACAATTATGATTTTACAACGTGATTTAAAATTTGGCCTTCAATTTCAGTCTGCTGTGTCTTAAAAAAGCTTAAAAAGTCTTAAATTTAGCATTTGTGAAGCTGTGCAAACCCTGTACTAGTCTTTTTCCACGACCTCTTCAAAGATGGCCGTAAAGGATCCACCATCTTGGTGTATCGTTCGGCCTTAAACTCCGTCTTCAAAGTGGCCGGCAACACGTATGTCCCTGAAGACTTCCGCATCATTCTGAACTCGCTGATGAAACCCCCCTTTGAATCAATTCAGACAAGTCACATCAGTCACCTCACCTGCAAACCGTGTTTCTGACAACACTAGCGTCCAGCCTCTGATACAGTGAAATACAAGTATTATCAAGCGACCCCGCTTTATGGCTTCTTCTTTGACAACTGCAAATTTATTCATCTCCGACTGTGACCAGACTTTCGAGCCAAAACTCAAAAGCCTTCGGTGACGTCTAAGCCGGTCATTATACCAGCACTCACAAACATAATCGTGATGAACCTGAACTTTTACTCTGTCCAGTCCGTGCTTTACGCTATTACATTAAAATGACAGAAGTTGACGAATGCTGCAAAGGCAGAAATGGTCTTTTTCTGCCCTTCAAGGACAACATTGGCATCATTTCAGCCACCATGATAGCAACATGGATCAAAATAGTCATCCCCAATGCCTATCAGTGACCACAACACCGACCGGTCTGACAACTGCATCAGGGTCACTGCTTATGAGCTAAGGGCACTCTCCGCCTCCTGGGCATTCTACAGCCACGTTTCAATTGCTAAAATACTACAAGCGGCATCCTGGAGAAGTCAATCCGTCTTTACAAGCCACTACTTCAGGGACATGTCAAAACAAGAAGATGGGCTACGCTGTCTGGGAGCCATCGTTGCCGCCAGATGTGTCGTTAACCCCTCCCCCCGGCACTTTTCAAGACAGAAACAAGACCTCTAAAAGAAAACGGCCCTTTTCAGGTCCATCATATTTTACGAAATAGAAATCCTCTGTTTCACATTGTCTTTTCTTCAATAAAATGCTAAGTTACTAAAACTTTTGGAGGATCCAGCTCGTAACCTCAGGGTAACCTGCCTGTCATGTGACACCCGCCACCTTAAAATGACGAGGTCTACTGTAAATGCAAGAATTTACAGGTAGTGGATATTTCCGAAATGGCTACAGTAATAGAAAGCCAAATTTGCCCGGGGGAGATTGGTTTCTATAGCCTAAATACGTAAATATACATTACCTGGACCAAACCTACCTCCCCTCTTGCGTCACCACCATGATTTTACGAGAGAAAAAAGATGGTGGGCTGCCTCGTCCGAAAGCTTTTATAGGAGGGACTGCGCACAACGCATGTGCAGTTGAGGTTACGCAGCTGGCCGGTTCAAGTGAGATAAGAAAAACCTCAAGGGAAAAAAAGCATTGCAGGAACTGAATGCAAGAATTTACAGGTAGTGTATATTTCTGTATTTAGGCTATAGAAACCAATTTAAATCCCCCCCCCCCCCACTTCCCACCGGTAAATTTAGATTTTTTCTCATGCGTTTAAGTTAACATTTTAACCTTACCTTCCAAGGCATTATTTTTCCTTCCAAGGACAAATGTTGAAATACTAATTCGTTCTGTACATACCCCAAAATGAAAGTAGGAATTCAACTGCTATTTACACGCATTGCTGTTAAATTTGCTGTGTATCTTAAGTACTGCTGCCAGGTTTTGTCAATGTGGTTTGCTTTCTAAATAACTTCTTTCTTTCTTTCAGATTCCTATCACTTTTGTCGATAGAGTGTATGGAGAATCTAAGTTGGGTGGCAATGAAATCGTTCAATTTTTGAAAGGTCTTTTGTACCTGTTTGCCACGTTATGATTCCATTAAAAAATGTGGTACTTCAGAACTTAAAAATGGACATCGTGACTGCTGGTCCTACCATTCCCGTTTGCTGGATGCAAATGAAAGCCTTTTGTTGTGTTATCTTCATGTACATAGTGCCAGTTGGCAGTTACATCTGCTGACTGTGTGTATTTAAAAAGTCTTGTAACAGTCCGCAAAGTTCACCATCATGTGATTGTCTGTGCAGCAACGTCTTAATACATTGGTTTACAGTATGGGTTTTAAGTAAATATATGCAACATTTTGTGGCAAGTTTATCAACTTGTCTAAAGGTGTTACAGAGTTTTTTTTCGGAATGAGAATGGGGAGTGAGGGTAGGTTACCCCAGCTTATTGATAGCTTCCTGGGTCTGGTGCATAATCTGTCCAGCTCCATGTTATGGGAATGGGTAACCTTCTCACTTGCCTTGACTCCGCTTGGCTAACTTCGTTCTTTCCTGCAAATTGTCAGTAACTATGGCACGATTCAAGGAAACTGTGTTCTTGTCTTGTCCTAGGTTTCCGCTGAATTCCATAGACTTAGGATTCCTAGACGTTATTTACTTTCATTTAACACTGTTGTTTTCATTGTAGAATACGAGATGCCATATTTGGTGATGTATTTGCGGGAGACACCAAGCTAGTCTCTGCTTTATACAAATTTGGGTTAAGTCTCACACCATGGGAAGCTGCCTTGAGAAGTTCTTAGACATTTACTGATGCTTATTTTTGTACTCTGTGTTTTAATGCAAAAGAAATTGAATGATTAGCCTATTGTCGTTTAATTTCGTAACTCGTTAAGGATGGAAATGTGGACTATCAAACTGAAATTTGCTCATGCAGGTGTGACCAACAGTTGAATAATAGCTCCAAGGAACATGTATCGTGGTTCTACCTCCAGTTCCTCTCATGAATCACTAATTTGCTAGTTCCATCATAACATTATGAACATATTCCAATTAGTGTAAGGTTCCACACACAGGTTCCATTTTCAAAATTGTTTCAAGATGTCATGTGGAGAAATTTCTCTTCTTAATTGGTCTGGCATTGAGTCTAGAGAAATGGAAAGATCGAAGATTGTCCACAGAAACAGGAAATTAAAAAATTTTCATTGAGCAGGTATTTAGGGATGAAAAAAATTTACTCATTCAACCGTAAAAATAGGAAATCCAAATCATTCAGTTTTTTTTTCTATTTTAGCAACCATTTGTTGCATTGATGATTGCATCCTTACGTTAACCCTTATTTCCTTTGCTGCAAGCAAATGTTATGTTTAAAATTATAAAATTGGTGTCCTTTATTTTTTCAGCACCTTTTTTTTTGTTAAAATACTCAACAATTGTAATAAGCTATAGGTTTGTATTTGCACAGATTTTACTGCATAAAAGGCTGAAAACAGTCTATTGGTTCTCGTATCTAACTGGTTTCCAGGTTTCTCATACTTTACTTCAAATTCCTGAAAAAATTGGGATACATTTTTGGTGAAATAATAACTTAAAGGCACATAAATCCCTCCGTTCTGGCCGCTTTACTCTGCGTCACCTACGCTAAAATATAGTTCAAACGGCCGCAGCGCGCATTGCTCTACGACACTAGTCATACTCATTTCGGGGCCGCTGCAACGTGACACATCGTACGACCAAGTCGCAAACTTGAGCGAAGGATTAATTATCCTTCCTCCAGGGCCGCGGCTTGCCAGCGATGTGGCGGAAGTTATATACCGCTCGGACCAAGCCGTTTAAAACAAGCCTAATAACATTCACGTGCCACTACTGACATCTGCATCGTACCCTTAGACCAGCAAATGAAAGGTAAATCAGTTTATATAAAACTATTTCCGGTAATGTATCGAGTGAAACTGTTAAAATATACCGGAGGGAGTTATGTGCCTTTAATACAAAATTTGTATGACAGGTAATACCACTGATACGGTGACCACATGTGGTATTATCAGATAATTTTTTCTTGTGATTATGCAACTTGCGATAATCAAAAAATGATCAATACTACTGTGGTAATGCCGCAGAAGTCTAGTTTAATCTAGACTCTGCAGCATTACCACAGTAGTAGAAATTAGTAATTACAACTTGAGAAGTCTACTAGCAGTCGTAGCCAACTTCGCCCGGCATTTGGTTTCGCCCATGGTTGTTTTCCCTGTTTTCGATCAGTGTGGCCTGAACGTTGACTACGATAGGCAATTTTTCTTCCTGTCATACTCCCTTTTTCCTCCCATCCTCTCCCTCCCCACCCCCTTTCTTCCCATCATCTAATAGCCCTCTCCCATCAACGTACCCTTACCTCTACTTCATTTGTTGCACGTAGTTGAATTTGGATGGGTAGTTGAATTAATTACTCTCTTCCTGCCCCTCCTCGTTTTGCAAGATTTTGTAAAAACTGATCCGGTCTCCATCCCAAGCAACCAAAACACTTACCTTTTAGGTTCAGTTAATGTGTAATCATGCTTAATGGTAACTGGCGCACTGCCCACCCCCCCCCCCTCCCAGTCTATCGCTTTGGCTTGAGTGATTCTTACCACGTGAAAAAAAAAACCTGTCCTTCATGTACGACATCATTGAAGACTTGCCGCTGCGATAACCATGCAGAGCAAATTGTTAGTAGAGGTAACAATGTGCCAATTTCAACTTTTCAAAGCAATAATGTAACAATTTCAACTTTTCGCTGGCCGAAGACTTAACACGCTTCCCCGTTAACATTGTTTGGGTTCTTATGGTGTCATCTTTTTGCTATAAAACTTTGCTTTATAATGTAAAAAAAAAAAAAAGAGGGTTATTTCCTGGACAAAAGAAGAAAAAACGTTTTTAAAGTTTTTTTTTTAATCCCCAAAAGCATAATCTCCGTCTTAGGTTATTAAAATTTTACATAAGGCTGAAATGGTAATTCAAATTCGGGAGAATAATTGCAAGCACTAGATCTCACTTAGGTCATTAGAAAAGAAAGTTGGTTCTAGGGCTTAAAGGGCAATTACATCCATTTTGACATGCATGTTTGACTTTTGGATCACTTACACAATAACTAAACACAAGAATTGCGGTAAGAATATGTTACGTACGTTCGATATAACAATTTAATTACTGCATCACCAAAACTCCACACGGTGGTCGCCATTGTTTTGCTGGAACGCGCAGAAATTAATGCCGACAGACGGATCTCTTCGATTTCGACTCGCAGCCGACTGAGATAGCTGTATTGACTGTGAGGAACTCAAGCGTCTGACGGCCTTAGCTGGCCACTACACTGCCAGCCACTACACTGTGCGGTTGGGCGGAATTTTTTTTTTTTTTTCCCTAGCCCTACTTTTCCCTATATTTTGGGGAATTATTTTTTATTTTGGATAAAATAAAGAATACTACCTTATAATTCTGCTTACCACGTGTGCACAAAATTATGTACTAACAAGAATGGTAATATTTCTGTGCCTCACCGAGAACTTTTTTTTAACAGTAACTGCTATTTTTGCCGCGCCATTTCTTTTTATATCTCATCAAAAAATCGGTGCAGGTGGGGCCTGAGAACTAACTTTTACTTTTTTAAATGGCCTAAGTGAGATCTAGTGCTCGCATTTAATCCAGAATCCGAATTACCATTTCAGGACGGCAGAAGTGACACTACTTCATTTTTAGCGTGAACCCGTGTTCCTCCAATGCTGCGAAAACTTTGTAGGTCCACTGCATCATCAACGTGCACGACACACACTGTGCCTAAAGCGAGAGACATGGCGCGCTGCAATTCTGCTGTTCCATTCTTTATGCCGAAAGGCATGACTCGCCGTGGGAACAGGCATAATCTCTGGAGTCTGAATGTAAAGGAATCTGGTGGAAACCGACAGCATCCAGGGTGGAGAAGTATCTCTTTCCGGCTAGGAAATTCAAATTGTTCTGCACTTCCAGAGTAGGATATGTGTCGGCTTTAATTAGTAGATTAAGTGAGCGATAATCCAGCACAGGACTATAATGTATTTAATTCTTTATTGTCTTGAGAAAGAACGGTGCTACTCACGAGTAATTTGATGGTTCAATTTTTACTTTCACCAAGAGCTAGCTGATCAATCATCTTATCAATTTCTCTCTTTATTGCTGGCGAAGATTGATATGCCCTGTGCGCCTTGGGTCCGGCTGGTCCTTGACGTATATCTTGTGATAGAGGAATGTGGCTTTATCAGGCTTACCCGGGAAAAGGTTCTTGTGATCAACCAAGCTACCTGAAGTTGCGAGACCTTCTCATCAGTCATCGCCCCATGGAGTTTTGAAGTGCGATAATTCCACATGCGGCTTGATGCGTCTGGGAAAAATGTATCGCAGAAAGTCCGTGAAAAGTTGCATAGTACCATGAGCTTGGTCAGCTGCATAAAATCCACTCCATAAGAGGCATTTGTCCCCCAGGTTCACAAAAATCCTGAAGGTGACGGGTAGTGTGAGCCTGTGATATGTTAACAGTAAAAGTTATGACCCCCCCATATTGGCAAGGTGAGGGTTTTCCCATCTCCTAGCTCGTATGTCATGCCCTTGTATGGTTGATGCCCTCTTGTGTCCATCTCGTGGATATATTACACTTCGTAAATGGTCATAAACGTAATTTAAATGTCGTCATAATTTCGGGGGTGGCACTGAAGGTCTATTGCATTCCCTGGCCAGATGGCCTAAACTATGACAATAGTAACAACGCACCGCAGCCAAGCTCGCTTCTCTTGACACACGTGGTCTCATAGTCATATGTGCGTCTCTCCGTTGATGCTGGGTTCCCCTCGACATTGTGCTGTTCCATCTTGGGTGTAATTTTCGGCTGATCCCTCATTGATGTCGCGTTTTGCATCATTGCAGTTTGAATGAGAGGTGATGCCTGCTAGGCATAAGTGACGGTGTGTTCCTGGTCTCTGAACAGCATTCTTGGCGTGCTGACTTTCTGCTCTGGCAAATTGCATCCAGTGCAGTAGGTTGATGACAACCAGTGATGGTGTTAGGGGTGGGCCATGACCCCCCATAAATATTTGCGGTCCCCCCCCCAACCCCTACCCTTAGGTCACCAACAGAAAATAAAACACGAACAAAAACTTGCAGATTAAACTTGAAACCAAGTTTAAGCTTAAACTTGAAACCAAAATGAGATTTTATTTTTTTATTTTATTTATTTATTTATTTTTGTAGCAGCTTCACAACATTATTATGTGTAACCTAATTTAAGTGTTTATGGGACACATTTTACAAAATATTGCACTGCATTGAAGCTTACGTTATGCTCCGGTTGAACTAAACGGAATAAAAGTGCGTAATACAGCTGCCTTGAAAAAGAGGGTCCTTGACCGCTCTTTTTCCAGATGTGCCCTGTGTTGGCCCCCCCCCCCCCCAAAAAAAACGATTAAGTCCTGACGCCGTCAGTGATGACAACAGAAGTATGCTCAGTCACGTCTCTAACTCCTGTTGAGAGCAGCAGCTGGTATATGTCGGTCTTCATGCAGTCCTCAATTTTAGCTACCTGATGGTCAAGGCGTACTGGCGTCTACAATTTGCTAAATTGGCAAACGATTCGAGCAATAAATTCAGTTGGGGTTTCATACTCCGTTTGGTATATGTTGCCAATCAGTGTCATCCTTTTAGGGTCCAACATTGGCGTCTTGAAGCTTAACAACAATTCTGACCTCACATCTTGCTTGGATTTCATAGGGGTGAGTATCCTTCCACGACTCCCTACACTTTCCTTTGAGCCCTCATAGCATTGTGGTAGCAATATTCACTTATGTCAATTGTTTTTCTGACACGTACACTTCCACTTCGTCAATCCACGCTGAAATATTAACGCCTTCCTCCAACATCGGAATTGCCAGGTTAATTGCCACCACTGCTGTACCTAACTAAAACTGATGCCGCATCACAAAAAGCTTCCAACCAATGTCCAGCACAATTGGGTAGATACAGTGCAGTGACTGGAAACATCGCCGAAGAAATCCTATACCAGCCTGTGAGTCTAAAGATGCAGAAGTCCTGCAAATGAATATCAGACCCTATGTCCAGGGTAACCGAGATTGCCACCAGTTCCCCAATGAATGCCGATGGGAGAGAACCGAGGGAGAAGCTGAACTTCAGACCTCCACAAAACAGGCATCACTATACACTAGAGTACAGGTCTCCGCAAAGCACACTGAGACCACAGGGTCAAGGACGGCAGATGCAGCCGCACTACCCCACACCCACGGTGCTCTCAGATGGACGAACTCCGAGACTGGGAAGCATCCCTACCTCTGACAAAGTAGGGAGGCCCCCATCCCCGGCGCAACTAGCAAGTCACAGGCACTCTGGGCAAGAGACATGTAATCCACCAGGATGCGCCCCGAGGGGTCCACCTCACCCCTGGCAGTAGCCCGGAGCTGAACTGGGAGTTCACCTGTTTCAACCAAAAGAGCATTAACAGGCGAGGATGGCAGACACCCTGAGACCACCCGAAGCCTGTTGTTAAGGGAATCTGAACACTATGGAGGGCCGATTGCCAGCTAACCAAGAACAGAACATGAAAGTCTGCGCACGAGCGCAAATACACCTTGTAGAAGCTGATCAGGATGCCATGCTTGGCGACCAACTTATTGCTGACAAGGGACCTCAGCACATTCAGCCGTGCCGAGAGATTTTCCCTGACAGCTGCTGCATCATGAGTCTAATGAAGTTCAAGATCCAGTCAAAACCCTAATATCTGACCTTAAGTGACGACCAGACCAGTGTACCACCGACCGTAATGGACTCCTCACACACAGAGCCACGCTGGAGATCGCCATCCCCGTTTTCGCGCTAGACAGCTGCAATCCTCGGGTTGCCAAAGCTGTAGAACCACTGCCAATTGCGGCTTCAAGCCCCGCAAGGATCGATGGCAGGTCCTTCCCGGCAAGCCAGACTGCAGCGTCGTCCGCGTAAGCCACAACATTAACTGAGTGCACCAAATCCACCAGCACGGAGTTGATGGCAACAGCAAAAAGCACCGAGCTGAGGCAACTGCCCTGGGGTAGCCCCTTATCCATGGACCTAACCCCAGACCAAACACCTCCAACCCTGGCAGCAAAACTGTGCCAACCCAACAGCGACAACACAGCTGCCATAACCTTCACACTGATCCCCATATCCCTTAGCGCTCGTTCCACCCAGGCCACATCAACCATATCATAGGCATCCTGATGTTCAGGAACACGGCAATTGCGAAGCTGTCATTGATACAAGCATCACGGATGCCGGACTCCAAGAACAACATTGCGTCTTGGGTACTGCGGAGCATACAGAACCCAAACTGCCCATTGAACATATTGCCAGAGCCAAACCAGCCGCTTGACGATAGAACGATAGCTCGTCACTGTCGAGCGCACTTTGCCCCTGCCGATCACTGGAGACAAAACAGAAAACATCCAGGTCTGCGGAACGGGGACGCCATCAAATCGACTCTGAAAGAAACCAAACAGTGCCCCACGCCCGTCTGCATCCAGACACCGGAGGTCATTATATGAGACTCCATCTATACCAGACGCACTACCTGACCGAAAAAAGTTTAATGCTGCCGAACGTTCCAGCTTGTCAAATGCAGAGTCCAACCCCAACGACTCAGAGTGGTCCCATCACCCCATAGAGAGTGGGGGGCCCCCTGGAGGAGTTGAACACCCCCGCAAAATTAGAATTAAAGGCCTCGACCATAGAACTTCCCCTGCCTGACCAAAAACCCAGGCCACGGTGGAACCAGCATCCTGCGGCCGGACAATGGCCCACACCTGGGAGAGCGGCAGCCCCCGTGACACTTGGTCGTATAATCTGGCCCCATATTCAGCCTTTTTCCTTCAGAGAAGGAACCGAGTTTCCTGAACAATGTGTAAGTATTCAAACCACCTCTGGTCTCTTCAACCACAAAAACCGTTGCTACACCCTCCACATATCCCGTACCGCCACCACACAGACCGGCGTCCACCAGGCTACCCTTTTCCCCCCCCCCCCCCCCCCAACTACTCTTCCTTTCTCCCACCCACCCCTCCCCTAATCCATTTACTGACCCATGGGGCAAAGTCCCCAGAGTCGACCACTGGACCACCAGACCGCACAACCCGATCCATGACCCGCCTCCCCCCATGACAAAGCTACAGGAAAATGGTCACTCCCCCAAAGATCGGTGGACACCTCAAAGGAAGACCATCCAATCAACCCGTTGGTACACAGGAACATGTCCAGGACCGACTCCTGAACCACCCCCCCCCACCCTGCACCACAACAACAACAACAATAACTCACGACAGTTAAAAGGACATTCCTCCCAGTGCCACATTTCTCGATCCTCTGCATCAAGTACGGCCCCAAAGGTCTATTTACTTACCGTTAGGCAATCCCTTGGTAAATATCCGTTTTAAAATGTGGAGTCTAGGAGATTTTCTGTTGAATAATTGTTATCTATATTTACTGCGGGACGCATGTATATCATCCTTTGTGCACTTACAATAACCATTTGTGTGTGTGTGTGGATGTATTAATTTGCTAATAACAGGAACAAAAGAACACAAGCCCACTCTGTGTTCATTTGTTCCTGCTAATAATTACCATGAGATGAAAAATCTAAAAGACTAATGCAGTAAAAATTAAAATTAATTATTCCAATAGATCGCCGAAGCAAAATTATAAGACACTAGCCTAGAATATTATAAATTGTGATGTTAAAATACGAGAATCAGTCCGGTTTGTGATGACACAATTAATGCGTTCCTCCTGGTTCGTCTATAAGGCACAATGCCAATTGAGACAGTAGCTGTGTTCTTCGCTGCGAGGAACGCAGCTACAATCTCAGTTGACCTTGGCGGTGGTATATGCGCGGATAATGATCAGCGCGTGCCTGTTATAAGGCAGGCCGTGTGTACTTTTAAGCTCACAACAATAATTATTCAGCTCTGACAACAGTTAAATCTCATCTACTTGGCGGCGACACACTAGTGTGTATCTAAATTCTGGCCTAGTATGTGGAATAGGAACCCACAGCTTCCATTCTCCTAGACGACCTTTTCACAAAGGACGACATATGAAGCTGTAGTTACAACGTGGACGCACCCATGTCCCGTGTATGCATTTATTAGGTCCCTATGATGACCAGTCCCTCAGATTATTTTGGCGACAGGGTACGAGGTTTGGAAATTGATGGTCGTAGTAAACGCTTAAGACCGGTATTTCTACGTCAGTCATTATTAATTTTGTTAAGAATCAACGCGCGTAGATTTGCGTTGGCCTCTTTAACAGATGGTTCGAAAAGAACCATCCAGATTAATTATATCAATCAGTGGAAATATTCCTGAACTTTTTTGTAAGTATATTTATTAGAGAGTGTTGCTGTAACTCTGCGACGTACGTAAAATTACCGAGTTGAACAAGTAGAAGAAATTTTAAAATGTCTTCTCAAACGAAAAAGGGTTGGTTCAAACCGAAAACGAAAGCATGTTACATCCGGTTCACGGGACGGAACGTTTCCGGTGTGTGAAGAAAACAGGCGGATGGGCAACGTGTTTTTCGCCGGGTTTGGAGTCCATTACTGATAAAGGGAATGTTTACCAATGCTATCAGAGCAAGATTTAAGCGTACTAATTATTTTAGTCGCTCGATTATGAGGACTTAACCCTGCGTAAATCACGTCAATGAGTTCGCGACCAACCGGCCAACCAATATACCACCACCAGTACTATCAATAATTCACTATGAGTCCGAAGTATTGTACCAACAAGTTATTACAATGTTGCACGTATGCCAAGTTATTCACGAAAATGACTTATGGACGAAGCCAGTTCCCTGTTTATGGCGTGCGATCGTATTTACGGCCTAACTCGTACCGTCGTCCCAAATTGTTAGCAACAAGCCTAGTCGGCAGAAGTTCCACATTTGGTGTGGTAGGATCCTATTTACAGCCTAGCAATGACCCATCATGCCTAACTGGGCGACACCATCGCCCCATATTTGGTACGCGATCTTACATGCGACCCGTGGTTCCCCCTTTCCTATTAGCCGAAGGTTTTAAAGATCATACTGCTGTCAGTGACGAACTTGGCGATCACTCATACCGTGAAGTGCTGCGTAGAAGTCAAAATTTGGCCAATATAATAAGTAGTATTCTTGGAGGAGCTAAGGGGAACCCGGAGAAACAAGAACGTATCGCATTTCTATGTCCAAACAACGTATCGTATGTCATAGCGCAGTGGGCTGGTTGGTTGAGTGGCAATATAATGATACCCTTACACACTAGTCACCCACCGCCGCTGCTGGAATATTGTATCACCGATTCCCACTGTTCCCTTGTCATAACGACTAAGCATTACCATAAGCTAATTGAACC
Organism: Lithobius niger; assembly: GCA_023313725.1. Lineage (NCBI taxonomy): Eukaryota > Metazoa > Arthropoda > Chilopoda > Lithobiomorpha > Lithobiidae > Lithobius > Lithobius niger. Next base: position 27,312 of record JAHWFP010067531.1, on the reverse strand, counting down.
AATCGCAGAAAAGCATAATGTCCGTCTCTTACTTTTCAACTACACCCAGCTAGAGGAGACTCCGAGTTCCAATGGCATTACCCAGAAACAGGAATTTTTTGAAAAGGCTAACGCTATGTTTTTGTACACGAGCGGTACAACGGGCCCTCCCAAAGCCGTTGTTTTATCACACAAGAATATCCAATCGATGGTGTTGAATATGGTGGATGCTTGGCACTGGACCGCCCATGATGTTATCCTTCACACCCTTCCGTTGCATCACACACATGGTGTAATCAATGCACTTTTATGTCCGTTGCACGTCGGGGCTTGTTGTGTTATGATGCCTCGATTTGATGCTAAAGAGGTTTGTTGTTCTTTTTTTCCTGCTAATTGAATGTTTACGGATGCAAAGGTTATGTTGTCAAAATCTTGTCGTTAAGATCTCGTAAAAGTCGTTGCATTCTGTAATGTAACAATAATCGGTAGCTTCCGAAAATTCAATCAGAACTTGGCGTGCTCAGCAACTGTTGGGGGTTAGTGATGTTAAAATTCGACCCCTGCATCACATATTTGGGCTGTTGAGTCTGACTCCATAAAAATTTTTGGAGTCAGACTCAACAGCCCAAACTGATGAGTTTGTTACTGAACATGCACTTAAGGCATTCAACATGATGACTTCTATTTACCAAACCCAATAACAACATTGCATTACGACGAACCGCCATTTTTTTTCTACAATCACCTTCCAAACTGTTACATGTTCAACATCAAGAGTTTTAAGCTGTCGGGCTTCAAACAGTGGCAAGTTGTTTTGGATTTGGTTGGGAGTTGCGGAAGGTACCGATTTAAGCACAAAAATATTGATTAAAAAAAAATCATTGTAGGCTTATTGTATGAAAAATACTGCCATTGCCGGTTGTCTGTCTGTAGGTTGTTGATATTCACTTATTTTTGGCGAGCATAAAATTAATATGTGAAAAGGACTTCCTGCCAGTGCTCCCTTATATGCTTTATTGACTAACATAGGTGGTGCCACCTGCAGGGTAACCACACAACATATTACAGGGAAAGCCCTGGTGGCCAGCAAGTATAATGAAAGGGTTGCCTCCATTATAAAGGCAAAACCCTGGACACTCCAACGCTCAACAAATCCATCCACAAATTTCTTTTCGCATCTGGGAAACACCAATAGTAGACGTTTTTGTCACGAGTACAATGCCAGACTACCTCATTTCATCAGCCCAGTCCGAGACGATCAAGCATGGGTGGCAGATGATCCTACCACAGATCCTAAAGAAAATCGAATCAACGCCGGGCCTGTTCATTCTCGTAGATCCAAACTGGCTGTCAGTAGCCTGGTTCCCTCTGCTCCAAGACCCTACCAGAAAACGCAGACATACTGTCACAGAAGAAATGAAGCCTCCTCCACCCAAATGTCAGCGCCTTGAAACTACATGCTACTATCATCAGATTTCTCAAGGAGGCTGGAATTCTTGAAGATGAAGAGCAAACCATTAGAATCGCAAGCAAAGCTATCAGAGATTCCACCAACAGCATTTATGACAGTCACTGGAAGGAATGGTTTCATTGGTGTCACTTGCGGAAAACAAATCCAATCGATCCCACTTTAACAGACTTGCTGAGCTATTTGTCAGACCTTTTTGATTCTGGCTTAAAAGGATCAACCATCCTAGTGCACCGTCTTCCCTAAACTCCGTCTTCAATGCTGCAGGGGAAAAAAATCTTCTAGAAGACTACCGCATCTCAACACTAATAAAATCATTCGAAAGAGGAAGACCCGCAAACGGATCAAGACAGTTATTTTAAATGCTTGTGAAGCATCTGACATCGATTACCACAACAACAACAACGTCCGTATCACAGCCCATGAGCTAAGAGCCATATCGACATCCTGGGCCTTCCATAATGGCATCCCCATTGCTGAAATCCTTCAAGCCGCATCATGGAGGAATGCATCAGTCTTCACGTGACACCGTACCTCAGAGACATGACTACCGATGCAGATGACCTTCACAAGCTGGGAGCCATCATCACTGCCAGAATAAGTATTGTCCAACTCCTGAAGCGAGGAGAAGACATAAACAATGGCCCTGAGGGCCACCAAATTAGAAAAATATCCTTGAATCCTGCTTTGGTTAGAATAGTCCTTAAGTCTGTGACTTTTTTTTGGGGGGGGGGGGGGGGCGCAGCTCCTAACCCGTGGAGAACCTGCCAGGTGGTGCCCACCGCAAAACGAAAATATCCATTACCTGTACCCACCCTACCTGACCTCTTGAGCCACCGCCGTGACATATTGAGTGGAGCGTACACACGCGCACTTCGTGGTTAGCGAGCTGGCTGGTGATTTGTTTAAATCTCTGGACGGAAAAAACTTTTGAGAATAAAAATGCTAAAATCTACATAATAATTCAGGATGACGGGTGAAAAGAAAGGGCAACTAAATTAGAAAAGGAAAAGGTCATAACAGTAAGAATCGAACAATCACTTTACTTCGGTTTTCATTCTTCGTGCACATGTTATGTATTTGCTACGATTCTGGGTGCGCTTGCGATGGAGTCTAAACCGTTGATTGTTGATGTGTAAAATGAAAAAAAAATCCGTGTTTCAACTAAACGCATTTAGTTTTAAATCAAACTAGGCCCTAAGCTACATTGTTAATCTCGAAATTAGCAGCTGGAAGCGATAGAATGGCTTATTTATTTCGTAGATGCGGACTTTCAGAGTCCAGCTGAATTGTTTCAAAGTGGACAGCAATAATCACTGCTGAGCTGAATTGTTTAAAAGTGGTCGGCAATAATAAGACCTCTGTAAGTTAGAACTACTCATATTTGCTGAATTAATACATGTTGGCTTCTTGGGGCTGAAATACTTAACCTATCTTGTAAATATTCGCGTGCACTTAGATATGTGATTGCTGTGGGGAGGGGGGTTTGACCTTCTAATGGAATGCGAAGAAATGCATTTGTTAGCCACTGTGCGCAAAAATTGGATTAAAGAACTTAATTCAGTGAAACATGCACATACACATGAGCAACCTAACTGTACCAGTGTTGCAAACGGTGCCTTTAACACCAGCTGTGCGTAGCATGGGCTTCCTCTAGTTTATGTACATTTTCATTTTAAGCAATAGAACAGAATTTAGCTGTTGCAGCGGCAATTCTCCTTTTTCTTGTTCTGTGGTGACAGTCAACTTGACGGAGGGGGGGGGCGGGAGCTTGTCATGGTGGCCTCCATACTACGTTCAACCCGATCCAGTGCATCACTGCAATGTCTGGAGACTGATGGCTCAATGCTTGAAGTCACACATGCAACTTTCTGGAAGGTGGTTGTTGTAAAAAAGAGCGGTCAATCGTATTAAGGCTTGGCGAATCAGCGATGCCTCGTGCGCCTTCCTCTATAAATCGACACCTCTGCTGGCTGTTAAGTCTGATGATGCCACAGATGCATAATTCACATTGAAAGAGTGATGTCAGTTCCAGTCGACAAACACTTTTAGAAAGCTACGATGAATTTTCTGACTTCTGATTTTAGTTTTGCGTTACGGAATATTGAACTTTGTCCTCAGTTCTATAGGATATGGTGTTGTGTGTAAGCTTTAACCCTTTGACTTGCAAGCGCGCTTTATTTTATCTTATATTCATCTTATTTTTATCTTACATGCGCGTCCAAATCCATAACTCGGTCAAATTTTGACCGATTTGAAGTTCAAATACACCATTCGAACCGTTTTTTCGAGAGCTATCCAATGGTGCTACTGAAAAGTCGGTAGTTCAAATAGTTTTTGAATTATTTAGCTAAAACTAAAATATAACCAAAAAAGACCTTAAAAATTTGTTATGGAATCCACAGTTGGAAAAAAAAACACCTATATAAAAAAAAATGTAATTCTGAATCAGTATTGAGTGTGCTATGGTACCAACTGTATTGGTAACGGGGGCATTGTCAGAATCTTGAGTGAAAGTCATCTGCCTTACAATCGTGTCCATTTATATTGAACTGTCGAGCCCATAACCATAATTCGCCTTATATTCAAGCCTCCTTGCCATCCCATATCCCTGTACCAATGCAAGCCGTTATCTGCAAACATCAATTATCAACTTCATTCAAGTATTCCAACTGATTTCAAGTTTGAATTCTGTTGCTGTACTAAATTCATCACTATGCTGCATGACTACCACTAGCGAAATAATGCTGCAAGAGAATTTGTCAGCCGAACCGAACCAAGAGAACCAAGAGAATTTGTCAGCCGAACCGAACAAACCTTAAATAAGCTGAACACCGAACACTTCCGAACCGAACAAAACTATACCAAGCCAATCTATTTTAAACTAAAATGTAAAAGAATTTGGGTCACAAAGATTCATCAAAGCACAAGTTTCTTAACAAATGTAGGTATTTTCACATGGACTTGAAAGTCCATAGATGTTGAAACTCTGTTTAAACATAAAAAAATCTCCACTACTTTTACATTTTCCCTTATAACTTCTGAACCGTTAAAGCTAGGAACTTGTGGTTTAGACCAACAGAAAGCTGGCGAAAACACCTTCAAAATGGTGTATTCAAACATCAAAATCCGTCGATTAGAAGTGAAAATATGTTCGGTTTCGTATTTTGCATTTCAAAGACCGAACACCGAACCGAACCGAACACCCTCTGTTCGGCCATGTTCGGTTCGGTTTGTTCGGTTCGGTACAGCCTTAGTAAGCTTGGAAGGCTTATAGACACTTTTACGCAACAACTCGCCTTTGCATTCTCGCAACTAGAGTTTAATTGCGATGGAAAAGGTGTAATCACTCACTTCTTACTTCACACAACGCAACACCAGAATTAAAACAAGTCCTTTGCTGGGTTCTTGCAGTTTTTTGGCGGCTTTGTATTGCCACCTTCAGGCACAAGCCTCGAGTCCACCAAACACACTAACGGACCAACTTCCACATTCCATTTCCACAGTTGGCCTTCAGTCAGCTAGGCTGGATGGGCCGGCTGGTGCTGCCGTTTTCCTGTGGTGGTATTAGGAAGTCTTTCCATTCAATCGTGCAGCTCAGGAGTGATGATCTGAATGATCTGCTTGTGAGCGGGTTTTTGAACATTCAGTAATGAGATTCCAAGGCCTTGGCAGTGTTGGATGGCTAAGGATTTCAGGGTCCTCAGATAGGTGAGTGTTAAGACCTTGGATTAACAAACTCTCATCGAGATGGACGAGTCATTTACCTTCACTGCCATACACAACCTGTGCGCCCGATACTGTTAAAAGATTGGCAGTGTGACCTTGCGTCATGGGAGATCGAAACTATTTCCGAAGGTTCCCCCAGTTTTCTTGTTTAACTCTCGTAACTCGCGTGACAAGAGTGAGGTGGTCTAAGGTGACACGCCACTGACAGATTTTGCAGTCGCGCAGCTGCAGAAGGTCGGAACACACTTGAGCTTACAGGTAGCCATACGCGAATCGTCCATCTCGAAGAGAGTTGTTAGTCCAAGGTTAGACCATAGTAACACTTCTGTTCCCTCTCAGCAGGTTTGGTGTTCTCGATGGTCACTGTGTGCAGCAATTGCACTCCTTCTGTCAATGCTGGTGTATGCTCACCAACTCGTGTGCTAACTCTGCGTCTCGTCTCCCCAATATACCCTTTCGGGTAGTCCTTGTGCACCCAGTGGGACCCAGTGCACAGCTGCCATGGTGGAGGAAAGCTGCAAGGGCTAACAGTGGCTGCTGTAGCTGTTGGATCTTGCTCCACACAAAGATGTTCAAATTTGTCGACTTCTTTTTCTTTCTCTTGCTTCTTCGTCTGTTAAATGGCGAAGGTGTCATTGCCTTGGTAATACCACTAGCTGGATTAGCTAAATCTGACATCATTTGGAAAAATGCTTGCAGTCTTATAATCCGTGGCAATAAGATGAAAGAATTCCTTCTGACGAAAAATTTTCCCAGTCGCTTCTGAACTCACATTATTGACTGTTTCTGTTGCAAGCTGGCAGAGCAAGAACCGCTGCCATGTTGGAATTTCAAAATGGTTTTGAGGTTGTAGCTGCGAATGCGAGTTGTGTAAATGTGCCCTTAGACTAGTGGGCATAAATCTCCCCGCCCCCCCCCCCCCCCCCCCAATTCTCTCTTCATTACAATTAATAAAGAGCTTTTTTTTCCTTGTCTTTTTAGGTCTGGAACAGGCTTTTGTCAACTGACATTTCAGCGAAAAGGATCAGCTTTTTTACAGGTGTTCCGACAATGTACGTGAAGCTTTTGGAAGTTTACGACCAAGAATTTGCTAAGGACAGCCGGACGAAAGAATTTATTAAAGCGTCATGTAAGGAGAAAATAAGGTGATAACAGTGTGTTCCATTTAGCATGCGAGCCAACACCCTTCGTGCCATTGCCTGTGTATGTGGTAGAGGTGTGCGGTTTTAATATTTTGGGTTTGATTCGATTTCGATCGATTTTGGGGAAGAACACCTCGATTTCGATTATTATTGATTTCGAAATTCAATTTTTTCCTTTTTCGATTTTAAACTATTCTGTTTTTCAGCTTGTACCTATAAAGGGCTAGCATTTGGAAAAATTATCAAGTTTCAGTAATTACATTCCTGTAAACTAATGATGTACTTCAATACTTGCCAACTAAACTTTGAATTGTGTACTCATTTATTACGTATTGAATTGTGTGCTCATTTATTACCCCTTATAGGTACAAGCTGAAAAACAAAATAGTTTAAAATACGCAACTTTGAATTGTGTGCTCATTTATTACTCATTTATTACATTTTGGTATTAACACATAGTTAAAAACTTCCACCTCCCCCAGATCCCCTTTTGAATAGCACCATCCTTAGGTTTTATTTAGTCAAATTAACTTCACATATTGTGCACGTTTGGCCAATTATTGCCCCTTAGTTGATTGTTAAACTTACACTGGAATTTTAGGGCAATGGCTACACTATTGTAGCAATGGTTAACATGGTACAATACACAGTTGCCACATAAAACGAAGTCATTACAAATTTTTGACTAAAGTTAATGTTTTACTTGATTGTAATTTTTATGTTAAACTTCTCTGTAAGCGTATTTATTGAAAATATTTCACAAAACCGAAAATAATTCATCTCACTACTCCATTGGGATCTCGTTAATCGTTGGGGATCTCGTTAATCGAATTTTTCGATTTTGATTTGGACGGATTCGATTCGATTTCCACAACGTAATAAAATTGAAATCAAATTGAAAGTTTCGATTTTCGCACAGTCCTAGTATGTGGATTGGAGCATTCTATTAAAGGGCAATTTTACATCCATTTTGACATGCATGTTTTACTTTGGGATCACTTACACAATAACTAAACATAAGAATTGCGGTAAGAGTACGTTACGTTCATCCGAAACAGCAATTTCATTGCTGCATCACCAAAACACGTTATGGGTGCCGCCATTCTTTCGCGCGGAACAACTAAACTTAATGTCGACAGATGGAGCTGTGCCTTTTCTACTCAAGTTCCGACTGAGGCCCATTGAGATAGCTCTGTTGGCTGTGGGTAGCTCAAGCGTCTGACAGCCTTAGCTGGCCACTACTGTCGTGCTGTTTGATTACCAGTTATTTAAAGAAAGAAAAAAAAGGGGGGGGGGGGGGCCACACCGAACAGGGATTTGTCTTGGAATCTACTTGAGCCAAATAACTTCATTTGAGAATGAAGATTTTTTTCCTAGTTCGCGAGAGGGCGTTACCAATAGATATTGGCCACCCGAATTGGTGCACATGTCGGAGCTGCATTCAGACACAAGCTGAATGCGTTTGCTGCAAGGAAGCACCTGCACGGAAAAAAAATGTTATTCTAAAATGAAGTATTTGGCTCGAGTAGATTCGAAGACAAATCCATGTTTGAGCCCCCCCGCCGGCTTCCCCGCCCTTCTTTTTTCTTTAAATAACTGATGAGCGGACAGCACGGCAGTAGTGGCCAGCTAAGGCAGTCAGACGCTTGAGCTACTCACAGCCAACAGAGCTATCTCAGTGGACTTTCGTCGGAATGGCACAGCTCCATCTGTCGGCATTAATTTTGATTGTCTCACTTGAAACAATGGCTGCACCCATTATGTGTGTTGGTGATGCAGTAATGAAATTGCTGTATTGCACGTACGAAACATATTCCTGCCGCAATTTTTTTGTTTAGTTATTGTGTAAGTGATACAAACGTAAAACATGCATGTGAAAATGGATGTAATTGCCCTTTAAGAATGCATGGGTAAGGTTATTAACAAGATTCAGTATTTAAGGTACTGGTCTTTGTTGTGGCTGGGGCGTGTGATGCAGAAAAATAAAGCCTTGCTTCATACCATTAAAAAAATGTTACCACCCAAATGCATAAAAAAAATGTCTGCCCCTTCCTAAAAGAGTACAGTACCACACTTTCAGCCTATGTTGATAACCCGAGATGATTTGATTTCCCAATCTTTGTAATCATTTATATGACAAGGTTGTGGCAGGAATGTTTCTTTTTTTTTTTGTAACCTAAAGCTGGGCTGGCAAACCTACGACAAGCATACCAAGGGTGGGACATGGCATATTTCTAATGGCATGCCGACCACACACACACGGTAAACGGGTGAATAATGTTCATTTTTTCGTTGCAACTAATGAAGGTCTAACATTGCTGTTCCTTCCAATACTGCCTTCCACCTTGGCGTAATACCTCACTTTCTTATGCGAGGCGCTTGTTCGCACCAAAGAAACATGCAACGGGCAAATGTAACACTGCACGATTGTGACGGCATCAGCAACACGGCATCACATGACCTAGTGGAGTACAAACTTTCAGTACAAGCAGGAAGTATACACATGTTATGATCACGCTTTCAGCTTGACTGTCTGGAAAAATTGTAAAAGCGGGGCCTTTGAGTACTTTGTTGGGTTTTGGCGTGCTCGAGCGGTTTAGCACTTAAACTTGCGTTCAATATTTTTCCGTCAATATTAAAGCTTAACTTGATCCATTTAATTTAATTCTCTTTTATTAAGATCCAACTCAGTCCAAAGGATGCACTTTACGATCGCCTAATTTATAGGTCTTACTATTTTATGAAAATTATCTAAGTTTAAACAAGGAATAAATCAGCGGACTGTGCATGATTCGAAAGTGATGTGACTCGGGTAAGAAAGAAAAAAACAATTAACATTTATTTACACTAAAAAGAATATAGGTAATTGTACACAAAACACTCAGTGTGTTTCACCAACATCGTCTTCAAACCATTGACTTTCAATCACTAAAACAATCATGAACATTTCACATGACATTACCTTAAACTCTTTTACTATTGATTGACCATTAACAAACGTCCATCCGTCTTCATAATCTTGATGGTTTGTTTAACTTTTATTGCATGTGTTCATGTTTTCGATTTTCAGTCTTATCCGTAACTACGTGATGTAAGCCAAATTTCTAGCTAACAACTTCTAAAAATTATTCAAATGCTTTTTGTTATTTAGATTTAGGGTCGTTTAAATTTGGCTACATCATTTCTGGTCTGATCTAGGTTAAAGCTAATCTATCGCTAAGTTATTCATATTCCTTTCATACTCACAGATTCAGGAGGAGTTGTTCGCCATGCTTAATCCTGATCTCACTGTCTCTAATCGCCCATCTTCAGTCTTGCTTCTCGCATCTTCGCTCTGCGTTCATCTCGCGTGTAACGTGGAGGAACCTTTAACTCATCTGTTCGAGGCTGGCGTCTCTGTCCCGTTTTCCTGTCGCGTTGCCAGTCTACTACCTGCCTAGCGGGGATACCCAATGTGACGTCAAAGATTTGGGGAGCGCTAGGTTGCGGTTGATTGGCTAATGAGCCTTAACTCCCAATAGGCTCATCGCTCTTAATTTTCATTGGTTAATTAAAATTACGTTTTAATAGATTTTAAAATTGTTAATTATTATACATTTGTCTTTCTGAATTCTGCTTTTAAAAACTATAAACTAAAAATAACTAAGCGTTTATCCAAACGTTCTTTTGCTCACGCCCTGGTTCCTAGCTAGTGACGTTTTCATGGTTTCTTTAGTATTTTTTTTAGTACTGCTGTAATTTTGGTTCATACACCATAGGGCCAAAAAATAAAATTCCGCCCGCACGGATTTCATTAGGCCCGCGAACCAATTTTCTTTTTTTAAGTGGCATAACCTCTAAATTTTAGGATTTTTATTCTCAAATGCTTTTCCCGCCAGAGATTTATTTTAAACCCATCACCATCTAGCTCCGGATTGCACTCCACTCCATGCTAGTATAAAAACCCTTAAGGCGCATAAGAAGCATGTTTTATTCTCTGGAGCTCTCTCCGTTCAGACGTCCTCTTTTCTTCTCCCTTACGCATTGAATTTCAAAATAGTGAAAACGAAAGTGAAAGCTCTGCTCACCATTCATCAATGGCTAAAGAACGTGGCTCTAAGCCGCTTAGGAAGAGCCCCTCTCCATCGGCTTTCCCTAGCACTCTAGGCTTGCACCAGCTTCTTCATCCCGACTTTTTCGCTGAGATTTGCCCAGATGCTTGGCTTCTTCTTAATCTTCTAAGGAAGAATGTGGCATCCAACTGTCTACGGATTCTCCTGTTGCAGTAGTTTTTCCCGGCAAGGTCGGTTCTCTGCACCAGTTTGTCAACCTGTTATCTGGCCTCGACTGTGTAGGCTCCAAGACACCTGCAGCCCCTCTTAGTTCCTTCATGGCCGCATCATCCATTGGCATTCCTCCACTTCAAGAGAGGAAACCTTTGTTGGTCATCGTGATTTTCTTTTTGCACAAACCAATTTGACACAAAATCAACTCTGTAAATGACAATTTAGAACCCATTCATGACTACTCCACTTCTTTGGAACAGTAGTCTGTCTCGTCAATTGCCGAACAAGAATTTTTGCTCCAAGAGATTGCCTCTACGAAAGCAAAGTATTCAAAACTGAAGTCGAAACTTAAACCCATCGGGTAAAGAAGATTAAGTCCTCAAAACCAATCGAGGACAATGTCCAAGTTTCTGCAACTCTTCCAGAGAAAAGTGAGCCTTTAGACCTCACGGTCAGTTCCTGCTCCCGGACCATCACCTTTGCTTCGGTCACTTCACTCCACCCTTTGTCAACTTTGCATGCTCGCGCGCTCGAGCCCTCTTTGAGCGTGCTCGGCTTAATCAGCAGTGGTGTAGTAGCAAAAAAAAGGAAGGGAACTCTTACTCTTCCCCCCCCCCTCCCCCCAATAAAACCACTGATAATCAGAATCCTATGCCATCCACTTCACGTTGTCACCACGTCAGTCCATCCGATTCAACATACGACTGGTTCTGTTCTGAAGGAAGTTTGAATTATGTTTGCAGATAGGTCGACCGTTCTTTGACCAAAGTCACCCTCTGGCCTCTGCACCCCAAAATGAAAGCATTCTGTTTCCCGCAGCCCTGACAGTGGTCCACAGGAAAAATTCTGCCGCTGCCATTCAACCTGCTTTGACAGCCGCATCTCACTGTCAAATTACTCTTTGAGCCGTGATCGCTCAGCAGCCTGCACTGAGGATTTGGCAAAGCGAATGAAATTTACTTGGTTGCAAAAGTGAAAGACTCTGAAGTGTCTAACGTCAAAGACACCAAATACTACAGCGAAATGAAATAATTTGGTTGAAGATCTAAAACTTTCCTTCTCGAATCCATTATGACACTGATGATGCATCAAGTTATGCTCAATTTGACAATCCTTTACTCTGAGGATGAGTTCCCCTTTTGGAACAGCTCAGAACTGTTGAAGACGTTATTCCATACAGTTTTTTTATTTAAGTTTTCATCTGAAGATAACCTCCCGAAAAACAGAGGTTTAACCACGGGTTTTGGTTTTAGCCTGGGGATTGGATCCCAAGAAAATGTTTGGTGTCGGGACAATCAACATTCCTCTTGACTAATCTTCTGCGCAACGGTGGGGTTCTGACAGGTATAGGTAAACCTTTTGAACTTTACTGGAAACCCCTCGGTTTTTTTTTTTTTTTGTTGGATATACATGAAAAAGGGGCTGAATAAACAATATTATTTAAGTACCCGACATACAAATTTTAAAAAGGGGGAACAAAAAAACAACACTATTACCTGATCTTTTAGCATTCTCCTTCTCTCAATGCTGTTAGTACTAGAGATTAGAGTTCTGGAGTCCATCACGCGCCGCTACCCACTGCGGATCTTACTGTGCTGCCTCAGTCTATATAAGCCTGGCCGTCAATCGAGTCATCTTTTCTTCTGTATGCGCCGTCTACATCGGACGTGCTGTTACCTGCTCCTGTGATTCCTCGTGCCAAGGGTGCTCCCTGCAATCCCCTGGCCAGGGTGGCCACTCCGCCTCCCTTGACTGAGTCACCTACTACCGAACCGCCACTTCAGAATTTTTCGACCCTATCTGCGGCTTGTCTGCCCCTCCGGGAGACGGCGCTCTTTCAGCCACGGTCCCCATTCTCGATCCTCCCGCGACCGGTTCCACTGCGATTCCCATCCCACTCCAGACACGGCAGCCAGGTCTCCACTCAAATGCGGATATCCCCGGTCCGCTTCCGATTTACGATCCCTCCAGGACCAACTCTTTCAGGCTTACGAGGCCTACGTCTGCCTCAAGCTTCAATTCAAAGCACAAAAGGCAGCTGTGAAACGCTTGTCTTCCAAACCATCCTGCTGTCCGATTGACCTTTCTTCGTGATCTTCTAGGCACTCGACATTTTCTCACTCTGTGGCCGTTAAACACCATAGTGATCCCTTTTCCAGGGAACGCATTCATGAACTCATGGAATCAACGCTACGCTTCTTAAAACGCAAACAACCTGTCCCATCGTCCTACACGGAAGACTGGGTTGCCTCTGCCACGAAGAAGGCTCGCCTTTCTTCCTTCGCATCCCCGGTACCATCTCAACAGCCGGCTTCTTCTACTTTTCAACCAATTCAGCCAGCCCGACTGATTCGCCCGCTTCCTCCAGATTTGGCCGACGATGACGTATGTGTCTCGGTTACCTCCATTGACTCCCGTTCGTGACACGCCCACTTCGAGGCTCCTTACCAAGAGGACCCAGACCTTCCGGCATTGTTCTTCCAGACTTTTTGAAATAAATAGACATAAATCGCTGGAAATAATATTAAGGAAAATTGAAAATAAGCCAACAGCGAAAATCATACGCTAGAAATAAGGTAGTTCTGTAAGCCACCTTTATGCACTTACGTTTCGTCGGAGTGGCAAGACCCGGATTCGAACCGGCTACCCAGTTCGCCTCCAGATCACTTGCATAGCGCCTTAATCGCTATGGCCACTCAAAAACCTCAAAAACCTCAAAAACTTCGATACCTATCCTCAGTCCGAGTTCCTCACGGCCGAAGTGAAGATTGACTTCGGGACCCCTCTGTTCTTTCCCCATAACGTATCGGTTCTACGTGACAACGATCGTCTACTACGACGTGGGTTTTGGGTAGCTTCCCAGGCCAACGTCCTCAACACCACCGCAAACGCTCTTTGTGAAAAGCTCTCCGCCGATCCTCCACCCGACGATACAAAGGACCTCGCTACCTCATTAGCCAAGTTTACCTCAAAGCCTGCTTCGCCACGTACCATTCCATGAACTGGCTCACTCGAGCCCTTTTTCACTCAACTCTTGTGCTTCGGGATATCGTCCTCAACACGGCTCCTAATCTACACGAGTCCACCCGTCACGTTCTCCGGAACCTGCCAATACACGAGTCCGATGTATTGTTTAGGAGGTTAATACTCAAGTTGGCATCCCACTTCGATATTACCCGTAAGCCTGGCCCGTTCATCCGAAACCTGTTCGGCGTCCTCGTGGTCCCATCTTCCAACATCATAACTCCAGAGAAGAATGGGTCCCCGTTCCTACACCTCTCACGAACCGATCCGCTCGTGCTCCACGACGTCAGGACCATTGGCCCTTTCCAGGGACGTGGGTGCGGTCGCCCCTTGTGGCCGAAGCACAACTCCCGACCGTCAAAATTGCAACTCTTTTCCCTTTCCCGGCAACGGAACCGATCCCAGCACGGACGATTACCCCTTGCCTCTTCCTTTTGGAGGGCGCCTACAATATTATCTCTCGGCATCGCAGGATCTTGCCTTCGACCTCACCATGCTCTCCATTGTTTCCCATGGTTTCCATCCTCATTTCCGCAGCTCTCCTCCTTGGGCCCACTCCACGCGACCCTCGATTCCCCTGTCATGCAAGCTTCGATTTACTGGCAAAACGTGCCATTCGAGCCGCTCCCAATCCGGAACGGTGGGGTTTTAGAGCCGCCATTTTCTCTGTCCCAAACACACAGGGGTCTTCCGCCTTATTTGCAATCTCCAGCCCTTAAATCAATACATTTTCAACCCCCACTTGCAGATAGAAACAATAGAACCATCCGACACTCTTTGCTTCCCCACGATTGGGCGATTTCTATGTATCTTGCGGACACCTACCTTCACATTCCGCTTTATGCGTCTGTCTGGCACATCTTCCGATTTATCTACAACAACACGGTCTACAAGTTTCTTTGCCTCCCGTTCCGTATCAACGTGGCCCCACATGTATTTACTCTTGTCCTACGACCGGTCCTTCCTTCACAAATGCTCAATTCGAGCAAGTGCCTACCTCAACAGCTGGGGCTTTCCTCATCAAGTTGCTTCTCTGCTCCTACACAACCACGACTTTGCGCTACGTCTCCTTCACCGGCTCGGTCTCGGTGTCAATCCATCAAAATCTTGTCTGACTCCGGCTCAACAATTTGTTTTCCTAGGTGTTTACTTCTATCTTACCCGAGCCGTCCTTATGCCATCCCCAGACAGGCTGTCTGGCCTTCTCACCACAGCCTCTCCTTTCTCAATCTACGCTCCTACACTCTGATGGATCTCAACTCTCATCGGGATGCTCGATTCCCTCGCTCTGCTCACTCCTTATGGGCGATGGATGGTCCGCCCTTTACATCATTTTCGCATTAACGAATGGTTCGATCAGTACCATCTTCCTACTTTGGTGGCTGGACGTCCACCATCTCACAGAGACGGTCCCTCTCTGCAAACCCCTTCCCAGCCTTCATCTCTTTACCGATGCGTCTCTTCAGGGCTGGGGAGCCCACATCAACAACCAGGTGGCATTTCGGTTCCCGGGAACCACACAATCAAGATCACTTAAACATCCTCGAGTTACGTGCGGTCCTTCTCAGTCTCCAGCACTTTCGCCATCTCTTTGCAAATCGAGTAGTCCAGGTCCACGTCGACGACACAACCACAGTCGCCTATCTCCAGAAAGGGGGAGGCACACGCTCCCGGTCCCTTCACAACGTCACCTTGGAAATCTTCAGTCTTTGCTTATCTCTTCACACGACTTTTCGTCTATTACAGATCCAAGGTCTGCAACATCATTGCTGACTCGCTCTTCCGGCGATCCCCTCCAGTGGGGGAATGGACTCTTAAGATGTTCATCTGCGAATCTCTTTTCAACATTTGGGGTCATCCCTTTCTCGACCGTTTTGCAGCGAGACTCAATGTCAGACTTCCTCAAAACATCAGCCCGGTTCCGGTCAGTTAAGCCTGGGGCGTGGATGACCTCACCCTGTCCTGCAACCACCTGTTCAGTTACCTATTTCCACCGCCAAACTTCTCGTTCTGATCCTATGCAAGATGACTCGATCCCTGAGATTCTTCATCCTGATAACGCTCAATTGACCTGCGACACCATGGTTCCTGCTGCTACTCGATCTCTTCATTGATCCTCCTCGGTGACTGCCAGTCTCTCCCAATCTGCTGTTACAACACAGGGGGGCCGTGTTCCACCACCGGCCCCGGTCCCTGCAGCTACGTGGGTGGCTACTATCGTCCGATTACTCGAAGCGACAGGAGTTTGTACGGAACAGGCCTTGCGCATCGCCTCGAAAGTCATCCGGTCCTCTGCCAACAAAATCTACGACAAGTCATTGGCGACGATGGTTTTACTAGTGTCTCCCACGGCGCATCGATCTACTCGATACCGCTGTTCTAGACTTCCTCCGATTCCTAAACAACCTTTTACTGACGGCCTTCGCGGGTCTATCATCCTAGTCTATTGGTCTGCGCTCAACACGGTGTTCAAGGCTGCAGGTAGCCTTGGGCTCCTAAATGACTTCCGGATTTCCACCATTATCAAGACCTTCGAAATCGAACGTCCTCTGGTTGTTCGATATTCACGGACTGGGATTTGTCGCTGGTCCTCTGTTTGAGCCACTGTCCTCCTGTTATCTCGGCCATCTGACCCACAAGACGGTTTTCTTGTCGCCTTAGCCGTATGCCTTCGTTGTAGCAAACGTCAGGCTCTTTCTGCGACACTTGCAGACTGTTTTTGCTTGACAATTACTCTGGCGTCACTCTCACCCCTCGAGATTCCTTTCGGGTAAAAAATTCAGAAACCTAGTGACCGATCCTCGCCCTTCATTATTCCGGCGTTATCAAGCATACTAGGCGACGAAGCTGAACATACCCTCTGCCCCGTGCCAGCCCTCTGATTCTACCTCAGCATCGAAGCCTATTCGCAGAGGCTGATCCCAGCTTTTTCTTCCCCTCGCCTGAACATCTGGCATTACTTCGGGTCGCATGATCTCTATTTGGATCAAGACCGTGATCCTTTAGGCTTACAATGCTATTGACATTAACTGCGCTGATCAAGGTATTCGAGTCACTGCTCATGAACTACGTGCTATCTCTACGTCTTAGTCCCATTATAGTAACATTCCTATATCGGATATTATGGAGGCTGCTTCCTGGCGCAGTCCGATTGCTTTTACATCTCACTACTACGTGACATGTACTCTCAAGCCGAGGGACTCTACTGTCTCGGTCCCTTTGTGGGCGCTAAACGGATTCTCTGATCCCCTTAAGCAATCGATCCTCTCGCCCTTATCATCCTTATTGTTTGAAAAGTTTTTCTTTTAGAGGACATGCACGCTACGCGAGGGGGCTCTGTCAAGTTGGCGCCCGCCGCCTTTTACGAGGTCTGTGGAATGCTAAAAGATCAGGTAATGATATTTTCATGGCATTAGAAACATTGAAATACCAGGGCCACCTGGTTGATTTCTGTTTCTATTGCCTTAATGAAAATATATATACCTTCGTCCTCCCCTCCTTCCCTCTGTGTTGCCAACTAGGCACTATAGAGGAATAAAGGATGATGACTCGATGCCTCAGGCTTATACAGACTGAGGCTGCGTGGTAAGATACTCGGTGAGTAGCAGCGCGTGATAGACTTCAAACCTCTAATCTCTAGTACTAACAGCATTGAGAGAAGGACACTGTTAAAAGATCAGGTAATATATATTTTCATTAAGGCAATAGAAACAGAAATCAACCAGGTGGCCCTGGTATTTCAAATGTTTTTGTTTTATCTTAATTATGTCTTGTTGTCTTCAGAGTAATGGTATGTGGGTCTTCATCTCTTCCGGAACCAGTCTTCAAACGCTGGGAAAAAGCTACAGGGCATAAACTCCTGGAACGGTATGGTTTGACAGAAACTGGAATGGTTTTGACTAATCCATTGGTCGACGGACCAAGAGTTCCAGGTAAGAGTTAAGTATTGGCTACAACAATTCTGTATTATTAATTTACAGATAATAATAAACCACAAAATTCAAAACCACACTTACACTTTATTGGACTGTTATGCAATTATCTGCATTGTATGTTTGCCTCGGTGGCACAATTATTTTGTTGGCTGCAGAGGCAGACATGAAGCACAGTGCAAGCATTGCTGAGATGAAGGGTTGTGGCTGCTATGTCTTAGTTAGCCGACAATGTAAGCTCACAAATTTCTTATGTGTTTGTCTCACGCTGACAAATGTTGATCAAATCATGTCATAATTTTTGTGTGGTTAGCTTTAGTTATAAACCTGTGTTTCTCTGTAGGTTTTTTTTTATGTTTAGAACTACTCTCAGAATAAAGGTAAGAAAGACCTAGGTGAATTGTTTATAATGTTTTAAAAATTGCTATTAGCCCATAACCGCCTGAAAAGACTTTCAGACCCTTTTTTTAGAGTCCATGTGGTACTTGGGTCGGTTCTCGGATTCGAACCGGCATTCTCTTGGTTTGGAGCCGACGACGCTCACCACTGGGCTGTGATTGCTCGCTTTGCTCGGGGTTCCCGGGGCCCCCTCACAAAGCTCGCGCTGGGACTTAGTTTTTCGCTGTTATACGTTGAAGGCGTACGTTCGTATCTAGGCGGCTACGGGTTAGCTGAGGGTTGAGAAAATACTTGACTGCAACCAATAACCCATAACCGCCTGAAAAGACTTTCAGACCCTTTTTTTTAGAGTCCATGTGGGTCGGTTCTCGGATTCGAACCGGGATTCTCTTGGTTTGGGGCCGACGACGCTGACCACTAGGCTGTGATTGCCCGCTTTGCTCGGGGTCTCCGGGGCCCCCTCACAAAGCTCGCGCTGGGACTTAGTTTTTCGCTGTGAAGGCGTACGTTCGTATCTAGGCGGCTACGGGTTAGGTAACAATGTCATTAACCAATGCCAGCCAAAGACCCAGAACCGATAACTGCAAACACGATACAACAAAACTGGAAAGTTGTTGACATGTACCACTTCTGAAAAAGGGTGCTACGACTACTGGAACTAACTATATGCCCGCAAAAACCAGCAAGCGGTGCTTACTGTGGCTAATGAAAAACATCAAAAAGAAGATACACTTTACCACAAACTTATGGAATCATAATGGAAAATTCGAGTGGACATTATGATTCCATTTTGTGGTAAAGTGTATCTTCTTTTTGATGATAACTATATGCCCATAAACTTGATGTGTTATTTTATGGGCCGAGTCTGCAACAAGTTGGCAAAGAGAAGGACTTGCAGAAGGTTAGCGAACTTGGGATTGTGGACCCAGGACCCAGCATCGTTTCACTCTGGGAAGGACCTGTTGTAAAAATGTTCTTGTTGTGGAGTACCTGTAGTACCCAGATAGCCTGTTTTCTCCCATGGCAATTGGGTTCAGTTAACTGAATTCTTGCTTCTGATTGATTTATCGCACTGAAAAGGGCAATGCGATGACGAACGATGCTGGCTCGCTTGACCTTCTTGTGGTGGGCTGCTTCTCTTTCTTTCCAAGTTCGAGTGATGCTCACTTGCTGCACCATAGGAGGGCAGGAGGGTTGGGATGCAGTCTGGAGCTGGTGATCTCTAGGAGCGCATCTTGATAAGGCCTCCTTCTCTCTCCGAAAAGAGGCCATCTCATGAGACGAGATGGTCATGCAGTTTTACAGGGGGGCAAGCGCATCGATATTTGTGAACAGATTGAAAAGAATGATCGACTTTTCCATTTAGTTTGTTACAAACACTTCGAAACTGACCAAATTAGTGATAGAGGAAATTCGGGCGTGTTGAATTTACAGTGATACCGTTTGAACTAGTGGTGTGCCGATACCAAAATTCCGCTGCCGATTCCGATACCAAAAATCGGTTCCGATTACAATGTGGCAGTGCCACAGCGAATTGAAAAGAATTAATAATAATGAATTAATTATGTTCAGGGAGTCAAGGGTTCTGCTGTGGCAAATTTTTAAACAAAATTTTGATATATACAAAGTTGTATAATTAAAATTAAAAAAATTAGATTAACATTTTTAAGAAAGTTTAAGTAACGTGTAACGATTTTTTAGTAAGATTTTTGCTTCCAAGATTATTGCCAAGCCCTTTTTCTAATGGTGCTGATATCATTTAAATTTTTTGCCTTTCGAATGTATCAAATTTAATTTAATAAAATTTAAATAAAATTAAATAACTTAAGTTAAAAAAAAAACTAGTTTGAAATAACCTGGAAAATGAAACTATTTTTTTTTTCTAATTCTGCCTTGGACCTGCATTTTTAAATAGGATTTTTGTTTCTTGGGTTCGTCCAAGCACTTAGTGAAGCTGATATAATTTAAAATTGTTGTTTTCTTGATGTTTTAAATTTAATTTTTTTAAACTTAAATTAAAATCAAAAAATTTAATTAATACTAAAAAAAAAACTTAGGCTAAATAAGAACATGTGTGAAGTTTTTTTGCAGCCCGGATGCTTATGAGTCTGAACAAAGCTTTGCATACTTGAAGATTTTTGCAGCCCGGATTTATTGCAGGCACTGTTGACTCCAATCGAATGCACGATTTAGAAACAAAATGGCGCGTGTAGTAGATTCCAAGGTTGTGTTCACTAACAAAATAGGAAACAACTTAATGATAATAAAGTCCTGACATCCTTAAACAAATAGGAATCAACTGTAACGTATTTTACTTAGTATATTAACATCCTAGATGGGATTTTATGGTAATTTGGTGCAAACTACTGAACAAAAGTTGGTGTCAACAGGTAAGTGGCCTAGTAAAAACGTGCGAAAATGTGTTAGCTATTCATCCAAGATCTACTCAAGCACCGTTTTACGACAATTTAAGCTACTGAAATTAATTTTCTGTTCCAAGATCTCTTAAAAATATTCTTTCCAACGATCGCATACGCCTGAAAAAAGGAAACTAGATGACAATATCAAGTGATTTAGTGGTCGATGCCGATGTTAGTGGTCGGCCAACCAAGAGAGCGGTTCTGGTTCCGATACCACAGAAACGTACTCAGAACCAGTATCGGAATCCGTACACCACTGGGGGCCAACATAAAAATATCAACTGCTCCGAGTTTTATTGGAAATGTGCATCTTATGCTTGGCTGGCTTCATCTGGGGAAATTTGGTGGAAGCGCTGCCCCCTGTCAAGAAACAAGATTTATCGAGCATTCGCTAGGAAGGGGCAGACCTTGTCAGTACTTTGCATTGAGCAGCTGTCGACCTTGATGTGTTTGTTTGAATCCCGGAAGTCCAGCACTGGCCTGAAGCCACTCCATACTTAGTCTTTCATTTGAGGAAAAATGGAGATTCCAATCACTGGTCATCTTTGCTATTCGTTCGCTGGCCTCCAGTTCATCTATAATTTTCCCCAGCTCTTGCTTGATGTTGGGAGCAGCGCGTTAAGTTCTTTGAGCGACAGGGCTAACCCCAGGGCGAAAGGTTATGTGAAATTCACAGCCCTGTGTTCTTCTTGGCTTTCCTGAGAAAACGTCTTTGTATTCCTCTAAGACCGATTCGAGTACGACGGCGGGCCGTCCTACATTCAGTCGTTTATGTGGCTCCCTAGGAATCTTGCTGGAGTTGCAGGGTTGGCTGCATAGATAGTTAAGGGAAAAGGTATGGCACACATCTCCGTCGCAGTTGACGACGTCGTTTGTCTAATCGATGCGCAGCCTGGTCTGAGCGTGAAACAAGTTACCCAGGACACCATCCATGGCTAGTTGGTGTCAGCGTAGGTTGGTGGCTTCCTTATGGTTTGATGTCTTTGTCCGCCAGTGGGTTAAGCTAGTAAAGCCATTTCGTGCACACCCATCATATTCCGAGTCTAACCGCGCTGAAGAACCCTTTGCCGTAGGCGATGGTGTGCATGGTCCTCGGTGGGCCTATGTACTCTTGTTGGCGAGCTGGTTGTTGCTGTTGTGGCTTGGGCTTGGTGCTAGTGGTAGAGATGTGGCCCATTTCCTTGCATCTGTAGCACTTACAGTTGCAACCAAAAAACAAAAAGCCCAAGGAGGATGGCCTCACTTTAAGAAAGATTAGAAAACAAAAATGAACTCGTTTGATGCTTAAGGTAAGGTTTAACTGATTCGAAGTCAAAACGGCAAAGGAACACAAATAAACTCTCCTGTAAGGTTTCAGATATTGCAGTTTTGCTGTACTGTTTAGTCCGCATGTAACCTTCTGCTGTATTCAATGTATTTACCATTTTTACTTTTTCATACGATAGATCAGCTAGTTATTGGTGCATTCTACTTGGCTAAACGACATGTTTGAAAACTAATCGTCGTAGTGTGCTGAGGCCAGCTCTACAGGTAATTCAGGGTTCGTGCGAGTCCTTGATTACCTGGAAATGTCCTGGAAAGTAATATGAAATTCCAAGCCTGGAAAAGTGCTTGAAAATTTTGAAAAATGATGCATGTATCATCAGTAGGGTGATGAACGGAAAGTAGATGACGTGACTGAAGAACACTGACAAAATTTAGCCAAGTAAGTAATCAAGTGTGTAACTTAAGCTTTAAATTCTTCGTGTATTTAAGCAGGAAGAGTTTTGAAATTTGGGGTCTGGCTTTAATTGTATTTACATGTATAATGGTTGGGTACAGTAGTAAGGTTTCATTTGGACTAAAAAGTACAGCAACACTGCAGTATCTGAAGACTTACAGGAAAATTTATTTGTGTTCCTTTGCTGTTTTGACTTCGGATCAGTTAAACCTTACCTTAAGCATCAAGCGAGTTCGTTTTGTTTTCTAATATGTACTACATTGGTATACCATGCAGTTTATATTATCTTGTCTTAATGTTTGTATCTTTATCAATTACGTTTTGCAGAAACCAATATGGAAACAAACTTTTTAATTTTCAGTCTTAAGTCTTGTTGCTGGTATTTGCTGATTGGCATTGCTGTATAATAACAATGTTTAAAACAATGTAAAACATTCAATGTGGTTGTTTAGAGCTCCCTAACCCCTGAACCACTCGACAAATTAAAAACGGCCTTATGGAAAGGGCACATCTACAGAGCAATACCTGTAAAATGAGCTAAGAACCAGCTTTATAGGACAACTAGTTCGATCTGAAAGAGTAGTAGAAATGTGTCGTGCCAACAAGAAGCAGCTAAGAATGAAACTCAAGATTCCGGCTCAAGTCCAGATCTCCGATGTGATAAATTGGAAATTAATATAAGTTCGGGCTCGTGTTCACCAAGACTAACAAAGCATATATACTAAATTTGAGTGGAAAATATTGAAAGACAGCGTAGAAATTAGCATCGCAATGTCGGCTTCAACTTGGGAGGTTGCGGTCAAACCTTACACCGCCTTTACTAATAAACATTGCCAAACTACTTTCTTTAGAAATTGAATGGGGACACACAATTCAAACTTCTTAGTAATAAATTACGCAGAAGTCATTACTCTCTTAGTGAAAGAGGACATAACTGAATCTGTGAACTAGATTGAACTAAATAGAAACGAAAGGCAACAAGTGACATCTATATTTATGTAACCCTGTGTGAAGGAAGGTCATCACTCTCATTCTCTCTGATAAGCAGGCCCAAGAACCTATAGATTTGGACAAGTGTCAAGCACAGCTCACTATCTCTGCTCTAAGAACTTCTCACATTCCTGAAGACAGAAGCCAATTCTGACAAATGAGGGCTTGGCTGGTCTAAACTACGTGATTAGCTGACAGCCGGTCAGTATGTCTCAATGAGCTTGCAACCCAGAGATGTGCACAGCACCCCAAGAGGGCAGAGGCAACTACTTTTTTTTTTGGTATTTTACCCCTTTTTGTCTTACTCTTTACACTCCTTTTTAAATTTCAACCTTTTCTGCTCCTCTTTGTGCCACTTAACATTTTTGTCCTAACTTTTCGCGACCTTTTAGACTACTGCTCCAGCAAATACCGGCCTTTTTTTTTACAAAATGGGCACGGACTTAAGCCACTCCCCTCCCCCCTGTATGCACGTCCCTGTTGCAACCGGATTCTTTTTGCGCTCTGGCAGCAAAGGCTGGTGTTGTTAAACCCAGTGAGCCAAGAGGGCATGTCACTCAGCTCGCCAGCTCTTCAATTCCAAATATTATCAAGGCACAGGTTAGCCAAGTCTTAAGTTAGATTGTACAGTCCCATGATAGAGAGAGAGAACCTATCTTTCAGATAAGTAACATTCTACCTTGTTTTACACTGAGCCTGTAGTATTTCTAATAGTTTCTCAACGTGTATTATGCTACGGGTGAGTAGAGGATAGCCTCACTTGTCACGTTGCAGTCTATCATCTAAGTGTAGTCTAATAATAATACAATCATTCTTCTTAAGCACAATGAATGCTTGTCAGTATTACGTTTTACGCTGGTATTTGACTCCAATCACTGATGCATTATAGTTTAGCGTACTGAGCCGATTTTAGCCATAACACACACTTGTGTAATTTTGAAATAGGGTCTTAGTTCAACATATTGAAATGTCATGTAATGCATGTGCGAAACACGACTTGCTTGTTTTTCCCCATAGGAGGAAAATCAAGAGACACCCTCTATGTACAGTCAGTTGAACTAGTAATACCTCTCCTACCATGCTTATGTAAAACGTTCCCATAGTTCCAGACTCTTCTAAACTTATCTGTCCAACCGTTTATAATAAGCATGTAATCACCTTCAGGCTGGCTTTGTGTGAAGACTAATTCATCTTGATGATTCGCTCATATGAAGCGTTGGGACCCTGGTGTATTAGTCGATTTACCATTCCAAAACAGTTTGGTGGTGATGGGAAGAAATACCATGCCATTGGAGCTAGTCCCTTGCAGTGTTTAGGGATTTGGGGCCTGTAAAAACAGGGCTAACCGTGACAGAACTCTGTAACATACAAGATTGCACAGCCTTCTTAAATGTTGAAGGCCTGCTGTACAGATGGTGTAGTGACATCTTGTAAAAACTAATCTATTAGTTTCAGGCACATTGTCACTTCTCTTAAATGTATGCTCTTTTTTGATCAAATTTAATAACTTCCCATAAAAATTCTTTCAAATTTACCTATTCAATATTTTATTTTTAGGGTTCGTTGGCAATCCATTTCCAACTGTTGAAGTTCGCATTGTGAAGCCAAATGTGTATTCTGCGTTGGGTTTCGACATCATTGCTGAAGGTTCCACGGTCACTACAAATGTCACACCAGGGATGGAGAAAGACGAAGGCGAGCTGATAGTTAGAGGGCCGAGTGTTTTTAAGGAATACTGGAACAAGCCAGAAGAGACAAAGAATGCTTTTACAAAAGATGGTTGGTTTAAAACTGGTGAGTAGTATAAGTTAACCGTCTTCTGTGGAGGCATTTTCAGAGCTGTTTTATCCGTTTCTTGCTGGGATTTGGCTGGTCTCGATCTTGGATCCCTTGCTCTTGCTGCATAACGAACGAATCTTTTCATTAGGCTGTGATTGGCAGGAGGTGCTTGGGTTCTTGGGGAACCAAACTTGCAGTTCACCTGATTTATTCTATTTAAAATGAAATATTTCACGCAGCAAAGTAGAGAAAACAATTTTTTTTGGGTGGGGTGGGGGGAGGGTTTGGGGCTGGGATCAATCTATCGTGTAGGTATTAATAATTAAAAATTAGTTGACGCTTGTTTTGCTAAATGATAAAATCGTCTGAAAAATGTGAATGATTGAAGTAGTCCACCATCACCTGTCCCATTATTCAGTGACTGTTTGAGCGCACATTACCAGTCCGCTCTTGGTTATGTTTGAAAAGATGAAGGGATATTTACTTCCATGAATTTTCTCCCCTTTATAATTGTAGTGATAAAGAGGGGGGAAGGGTTAAAAAAAAGTGCGTGTGAACTCGCCGCTGTGTTTCGGCTCACTTAAACTCGCTGTGCTGTAACTAGCAAAATAGGCGATATTTGAGGCATGCCGAGTTATCGTATTAATGGCCCGACTATCACCATGATGTGAGGTTGCAACTTTATACAATCTGTTACAAGAAGCTCAAAGCTTGCCAATTTTGAAATTCAAGTCGTGCTTAAAACACTAAAAGAAACACATGCTTAGAAACCTTGCCTCATTGAAAACATGTAAGTGAACATTGTGTACAGAGTTTCCATTTGGAAGTGAGTTTGAGAATTGCAGGAGTTGACTTTCCGGAGGTTGAAGACGAGGCGGGCGCCACCATCTAACTTCGGGATTACCGGGGCGGGCAGTAAATTCTCGGGATCAAGGGCACTGCTCGGATGGCGCCTTTCTCCAGAAGCTTTACTACTTTAAGAGGATGGAGTAAAAACCAAGCATCCAGAGAAAGTGAGAGTGAGTGACACACTGCAGGGGGTGCCGAGGTTGACAGAAGAGTGTATTGTGTGACAGGGTGATTAAAAAGTCTGGTCACATCAAACACCTCAGGAAGTAATGGTCTTAGAAAGGTAAGGTTGATATGCTGAAGTATGTCACATGTGATGAGTCCCATGACATCAGCCGGACTGACCTTGAATCATCCTATGAAGGTCATTAAACTTTTATTTTTTTAACCCTAAGAGATACAACATAAAGGTCAATTGCAAAGTTGTGCGGGCTGACAAAATAAACCGTACAGAATGCAAAACTGAAATAGCTTCATAATTACGGGAGCTACGAACAAAACAAGAACGGCATTGCAGTGAAACAAACTTTGCTTGCTGTATTAATACTGTAGGCGTGATTTACCTGTAATCACGTAGTAGAGTTGGTATCCTTTCACCATGATTCCATAATTATGAAATAACTTTAAGCAGTACTCTGGTTACGCTAATAGTACATGTTGCAATAAATATTGGATGAGTCTATTGGGAAAAAGGGGTACGCATTGGTTGTTTACCCTTTGTTAGCTTCACTACCATGTCTTTCTTGTTTTGTTCACAGTGCTTGTAATTATGAAGCTATTTCAGTTCTGCGTTCTGTATGGTGTTCATTTTGTCAGCCCGCCCAACTTTGCAATTGACTTTTATGTTGTATCTCTTATGGTTTCAGAAATAAAAATTGAATGATCTTGATAGGGTGATTCAAAGTCATTCTGGTTGATTCCATGGGACTCGCCACATGTGACATATTTCAACATATCAACCGTTCCTATCTACGACCAATACCTCTTGAGGTGTTTGCTGTGGCCAGACATTTAGACCACCGTGTATATTGGAGAGACCAGAAGAGGAGTGGCGACACGAGTGAAACCACATATAGCCGATGTGAAAAATAGTGCGGGAGAAAACTGCATCGCAGCTTATTGCATGACCACGGCCCATACCATAGGAGGGGAGTGTACTGCGGCCTTGCTTCAATCAAATACCCCAGTGACACAGTGACAGGCACTTGCGTGGGCTGGAGTTGTTGGCCGTCCAGCAGCATGTGAGATGTGAGGCCAACCTTATGAACTGGTCCATCTAACCCCCAACATCCGATTTTTGTTTAGAAAGGACTTCTGCAAGCAACTTTCCACAATGTAGAATGAGGAAAACGGACAGCATAAGTATCAAAGACTATGCCATGTTCAAAATTCAAATCCTGGAGGTAACAGACATATAGACAGAGTGAACAGCGTTTGTAGCAAACCTAATGAAGAACAGACGTCAGTGTTGTGGCAGTCTTTCGAAAAGACTGGTTGGTGAGTGTCCGTTCGTGTGAAATTGAGTGTTTTTTGTTTTATTCTATTCTCTTAAATGCTTGACTACTTCTGCTAACGGCCGGTTGGGTGGAAGGGTTCGAAGCCATAACGCTGGAAAA
>JAHWFP010067529.1:0-23633 GCA_023313725.1 Lithobius niger | reverse complement strand
CGGGCACCGTTGTGGTGCTTTGTAGATTATCTCGATTGGGTTCATAGCTAGTTCAATTTGTACTACTATGAATGACTTGTGTGCCAAATGTCATGTTTTTAGCTCGATCTGCAATAATTTGTTGGTGAAGCCGTAAGGAACGGGGGTGGGGGGGGGGGGTAGAGCCTCGAGGGGGGAGAGCTTTGGGGATATTTCATGGGAGGTTCCATGGCTGGTTCGATGTGTACTGCTAAGAATAACTTGTGCACCAAATATCAAACTTTTAGTAGGATTTGTAAAAATTTGTGGGTCATCGCTCAGTGAGGGGGGCACTGGGAGGCGCTGGGGCCCCTTCGGGGTATTACTTGAGGGTTCCATGGCTGATTTGATTTATGCTGCTAAGAATGACTTGTGCACCAAATTTCACGTTTTTAGCTTGATCTGTAAGAATTTGTTGCCCAAGCCCCTGGGAGGGTTTTGCGAAAATAGCTAAGAAGAAGGCCTCAAACCAAAGTGGGTGGCCCTAACGAAGTTGGTAAATAAGGGCCGATGCGAATGAATTTGCTTATACCAATCTATCGCGCATTAATCCCTGACGGAACCTCTTTACCACTCCTCGAGACCGCTATTCCCTGAGGTATGCCTTCCAATGAATACCTTGTAACAGATATCCACCACGGGGTTTTTTAGGCCAAAGCAATCCCTCTGGGTTCCTAAATTACCTAAAATGGGTTAGTTTAGGTTGAAACTAACTTAAGAAAGACTTAAAGACTGGAAGTGTTGCTTAACTTATCATAGTTACCATAGGATGAACTGAATTTAACTCAGAACATGACTAAAAGGCTTAAGAAGTCGTGTTCCAAATTCAAGAAGAGAAAAGGCCTAAAGGGTCTTAAACCTAAAGAAAAGGCTTAGAAGGTTCCAAATTATTCGAACATGATTAAGGAGGCAGAGAAGGAGCTGTTGTCAATTCAGCTGCTGAGTCCAGACTGATTAATTTATTGCGAACGAAGCACAAGAAAAAAAGGCCCAAAAACCATGGGCGCATGCGTGACAGAGCACGTGCCTCGAGCCTAAAGTGAAGGCCATTGGTTTACAGTCATTTGATCTTTTACATGAGAGCACGAGGCCAAGAATACATGAATAATACCAACAATAAGAAAAACACTAGAAAATATCCAGATCCAGATACACGCTATCATGCAATTTACATGCAACAAATTGAACTCCTCTCCTCTACAATGGCGTCAAGTACACCTTAATTAGCAAATCCGACCTACAAAAGGTTAACTGCAAGATTCGCAACAGAGGGAGTACAGGGCGGGGGGGGGGGGTGCTGGGGAGAGGGGGGGGGGCGCTACAGGCACTTGAGGGTATTTCATGTGGGACCAATGGCTGGTTCGATTTTTACTGTTAAGAAAGACTTGTCAAACAAATTTCATGTTTTTACTTCAATTTGCTAAAATTTGTCCCTCAACTTAATAATTTCTGCCAAGTGCTCTACAATAATAAATGTTCTACTGACCAGAATACTGCAGTCACATCAAAATCGTGTTCAAACGACCATAGTCGGTGTTGATACCTACATTTTAAGCTCTACAAATTAAAAATCGGTTCATTGGTTCGATCTCCAGGTGTGGGTAAAGAGTCTCAACAACAATATTAATGATTTCTGCCCAGTGCTCTTCAATAATTATTGCTCTGCCGACGAGAATACTGTAGTCACATCTAAATCGTGTTCAAAAGGCCCTGGTCGGTGTTGATACCTACGTTTTAAGCTATACAAATTGAAAATCGGTTCATTGGTTCGGTCTCTAGGTGAGAGCAAAAGTTCTAGCCCACTTGGCTTTCCGTGTGAAGAATATTGTAGTTACATTAAAATAGCCTGCGAAGGCCGTAGGCCTTGTCCAGACCTACGTTTTAAGCTATAGAACTTGAAAATCGGTTTAGTGCTTCGGTCTCCAGGCGAGGGTAAAGAGTCCCAACAACAAGAACAATAACAACAACAACAAGAAATGGACATGCTGTGGACGCCGAACGGTTCGATTTGTTGTCAAATTTGTACTGCGGTGAAATAGTTACAACACGACCCAAAATACCGAATTTCGTTGGTCTATGTCAATTCTGGGCGAAACTGTAGGAGTTCAAAGTTAGACGTTTAACATAGAAGTTCATGCTGAGGCTCGGTCCTTGATGTGTCAAAATGGCGTCGAAAAAGTGGTTTAGGTCAGTTGTAGCCAAATTTTGGCGTTTTTAAAGTATTTGTCGAACCTGAGCTGCTGGGGCTTATTTTGATGTGTCAAAATGGCGTCCAAAAAGTGGCTTAGGTCAGTTATAGCCAAAGTTTGGCGTTTTTAAAGTATTTGGCGAAACTGAGATGCTGTGGCTTATTTTTATGCGTCAAAATGGCCTCCAAAAAATGGTTTACGTCAATTATAGCCGAGTTTAGGCGTTTTTAAAGTATTTGCCGAATCTGAGCTGCTGGGGCTTATTTTGATGTGTCAAAATGGCGTCCAAAAGTGGTTTAGGTCAGTTATAACCAAATTTTGGCGTTTTTAAAGTATTTGCCAAACCTGAGGTGCTGGGTCTTATTTTGATGTGTCAAAGTCGGGTACAAAAAGTGGTTAGGTCAGTTATAGCCAAATTTTGGCGTTTTTAAAGTATTGACGAAACTGAGATGCTGGGGCTTATTTTTATGCGTCAAAATGGCGTCCAAAAAGTGGTTTACGTCAGTTATAGCCGAGTTTAGGCGTTTTTAAAGTATTTGCCAAACCTGAGCTGCTGGGGCTTATTTTGATGTGTCAAAATGGCGTCCAAAAAGTGGTTTAGGTCTGTTATAGCCGAGTTTAGGCGTTTTTAAAGTATTTGCCATATCTGAGCTGCTGGGGCTTATTTTGATGTGTCAAAATGGCGTCCAAAAGTGGTTTAGGTCAGTTATAACCAAATTTTGGCATTTTTAAAGTATTTGTCTAACCTGAGGTGCTGGGTCTTATTTTGATGTGTGAAAGTGGGGTACAAAAAGTGGTTAGGTCAGTTATAGCCAAATTTTGGCGTTTTTAAAGTATTGACGAAACTGAGCTGCTGGGGCTTATTTTGATGTGTCAAAATGGTGTCCAAACAAGTGGTTTACGTCAGTTATAGCCAATCACATGAAGCGAATTGAATGGAGTTTGGTAACATTGTTCGTTAAAATCTGACGTATGTGCTTGATTTTATACCAATTGGAAAACAAATTCAAAATGGTGACGCAAAATGGCATCCAAAAAACTGTTTGTGCTGTAATGTCGAAAGGAACTAAATCATCTTCTTGAAGGATTGGGGCGATCGAGGTCGACTGCTCAAACCACTACTAGTAAAAGTCTTAATAACTTGAGTTAACCAAAAATTTAAATGGGATAGTTTGTTTTAAGTAAACCTTTTTTTAGTCTTCTAATGGACTAGAAAAATATTTTAAAGTTATACCCAATTTGGAATCGCTCTGTCCTATTCATACGCTCAAGCTGTACATGATGCGCTAGCTCTCAAGTTAAATAAATACGGATACAAACCTACCCACGTCGCCTTTTGAAACTAAATGTCATACTGCCTGAGTAGGGAATTGAACCCTCGACCTTTGAAATCAAATGCCGCGGTCGTACCGCTGAGCCATACTGACAAGGTCTTTTAACGGCACTGGCACAGCACTTACATGTTTTAGGCCGTCTCAGTATGGCTCAGCAGTACGACGCGGCATTTGTTGTTAAAGGTGATGGGTTCAATTCCCCACTCAGGCAGTCTGATATTTAAGTCCAAAAGGCAACGTAAATAGCTTTGTACCCGTATTTATTTAATTCTTCTTCCGTCCTTAACTCTCAAGTCCCAAATTTTATCTTGCACCACGTAGCTTGGTAGACGTATGCGACCATGGCAACGGCATTTCCGCTATTTTGTTTGGCTCAAATCTAGTTTCTAGCTTACGTGATTGTATTGAATAAATTAGCCTTAATACCGTCTTCTGTACACTGTTAGGTTAATTTTCAATTTAATATGAGCGGAAATGGAAATTCATTACGGCGAACTTCCACTTGACATTAACACTCGACACTTCCTTTGCTTTTCTGACTTCCCCCCCCCTCCCCCCCCCCCCACCTTACCCCCGTGCGATACTGATATTATTTCCTGGTTTTAGCTGCAATCCATTACTGCCCGGGGATCCATTTTGATAGTTATTTTGCGTTAAAAAGCCTCTCTACGGGCTTTCCCTTTTATTACCATTTATATTATATTCGCATTGCTTTCCGTTACGCTGTCCCTCTTCCCTACTACACCGCGGCGGTGTTGTAACGTTGTTCCGGAACTGCACAGTTAACGGTTCTACATACTCTTCGCAAACTTTTCGTGGACACTAATTTTCGTGTAGGAAAGTGTCCGAAATCCTGAAGGAACCTCTTTAAAAATAAAAAAATAAAAGTATAAAAACAAAAAAATAAAAAACTTGAGTGGCCGAACCGCCTTAAGCAAAACCCGCATACTCTTGTGTCTCGTCCTCGGCTTAAGTAAATTGGCAGTTCTCAGATTCGGCGAAGCAGAGCGAATTTATCGAAATTTTGGCCAACCCAAAGGCTTTTCCGTCCGTTTTTACGAGCAACGCGTTGAAACTTAAGAGTCTCCCAATTCATTAAGGTCTCCATTAGGGAACACCACAAGTCTGCCACCCCGGGTTAAATCCCGCAATGGGAGCCTGCCTTATCGCGAAGCGTTGAGGCGTGCGGGGGTGGGTTGGGGGAGTTGGCGTGTGGGGAAGTAAGGGGGAGGGGAGAACCTTCACGGGTCACTCTGCGCCTCACGGAAGAGAGATAAGCTGACTGCCGTCCGAGGTTTAAGCGGACTCGGGCGCATCACGGAGATTTTACTTTTAAAGTAGACTGCAAATTGGCAAAAGTGAAAGGAATTGTTTTTAAAAGTTTGTTAAAAGTTCTATACTAGCATGTTGTTCAACAGCGAGTCGAAATACAAATTCACGGTAGATGAAATATCATTACAATCTTACATTATAAGGCAAAATCTCATAGCAAAACCGATGACAAGAAGAACCCTTATACCATGAAAACGAGCGAGCATGTTAATTCTGTGCTTAGAAGTTGAAACTGGTACGTTGTTGCCACGACTGACAATTTGCACTGCGCGGTCCTCAACGCAAAATGTCAGTGTGTGGGGCAGTGCGTCTGTTAGCCCTGCTATTGGCATTCTTTTTTTTTTTTATATAATTTCTTTGAGCCTTAAGTCAGCCGAAGCAACTGAATGCTTGTATGGCTGAACCGGCTCAATTTTGAACATTACCAGACTTTTAGAAAAGAAGAAATATCTGGTAAAGGGAGGTGCCAACCCAGGGATTCGATCCGGGAAACCTCCGATTATCGTAGGGGCCGAAAGATTGTCCAGAATTGGCCAGAATAGTTCCCATAGCTGCTGAAGGAGCATGGTAGCCTAATGATATAATGATCTAATGATATAATAACTATACAGATATTAGGAAAAAGGGAGAGGGCAGTACATCTGTTACTAATAATCATTAACTTAACCTAAAAGTACGTTTCTTGGGGTTGTTTGGGATGGACACCGAATCAGTTTTTACAAGATCTGGCAAAAGGAGCAGGGGGGGGGGGGGGCGCTGAGGAAGAATGCAGGGAGATGATGAGAGGAAATGGGGAGCGGAGAGGTGAGGGAGAGAATGGGAGGAAAAGGGGAGTACTACAGGAAGAAAAATTGTCTGCTGCAGGTCACCCCGACCGAAAACTGGGAAACAACCACGGGCAAAACAAAACCCCGTGCGAAGTTGGACACAACTGCTAGTAAAGAATAAAGCCAAAAATTTCACAACAAATCTAACTAGTTCTCAAAACAGGAGCACCGTACCTCCTAAGGATGAATAGAAAAGCTAGCCAAAGTCTAAACGCAAAAAAGTTATTTTATTGAGGTCATTGGGGCCCTCAGTACAGTAGGATGAACACAGTTTAATGGTTAGGCGTTCTGCCTACCAATTAATAGGATGCTAAATGGAATCTTGCAACTGCCTCTGGGACTTTGTAAAATAGCCACTCTTCGTACGGATGGTGTTCAAAGAGTTAAAATCATCGACAGGATGCAGCGTAAATGTCAGTAAATTGGCCAAACACGATAATCGGGTTGCATAAGGATTCACAGTGAGCAAACTACAGCCGAGCGGTTACGGAATTTGGTCTATACCTGCCAATAGGACCAGTGATTGAATCTCATAACCTCACCATTATATTGTTTTGATTAATTAAAAATAAGCCGGGTAATCAAGATTGCAGCAATGCTGTTTTTTGGGTTTTTTTTTTTTTTGCAAGTGTATCAGCTCCAACATATGCAACCGTGAAAAATAACAAGTAGCCCCACTCCCGAACAGCTTTTTTAGATTGCAAAAAGAAAGTCGACTCTCACAATTGACTCTCACAACTCAATCAAATGGACTTGAGTGAGTTTGATATTGTTCAAAATATTGGTTCTAGTCATGTTACTGGCTTAGACAAGTAGGCCCACTCCCGAACAGCTTTTTTAGACTGCAAAAAAAAAGTTGACTCTAATATTCACAATTATATAAAAGCAGATGGACTTGAGTACGTTTGATATTGTGAGTCTAGATATTGGTTCCAGTCATATTACTGGCTTAGACAAGATTAAAACATTAACCTACCTTACACCATGTCAAAGGGTTTATCAGTGTTACATGCCAGCAGAACCCATCATTGTATTTCGGCGGAATTTTGTGCCTTGAACTTCACACACTTTATATTTAGGCGATTAGTTTACAACGCAACCTTTCATTGTCCTCCACTGATGTTTGAAAGTTCGATAGTACTTGATTCAAGTCATAAATCTGCTTACGAGCTTTGAAAAAAAAAATTCCTGGCGGTGCACTGATTTATTGTGAAAGCATTTAAGAAATCTCATAATTTCCTTCCGCATTCTTAATTTAATAACAAAATTACAAATTGCTTTCTACTGTGGCACAGCAGTCCTCATCTATTCTTATTGATTAAAGTTCACTGGTCAGTTGGCTTGCAACGACGAACTGTGCATGAAAATATTCTGTGAAGAAAAGAACTGCAAATCACCGTGCAGTCTATTAAGCCTGAAGATGAAGAATGCTGGAAGTGTCAAATTTCACTTGAGTGTACACACATGGCATGTCCACAAGCAAGGTCGGAATTTATTTGTAAACAGTTTAAAGTTGGAAAATAAATGACGAACTGATAGTAATTGTGTTGTAAGGTTTAGGTGTAATCAGGTGGAACACCTGGATTCACTGGGGTACGTTTTCTCTCTCTTAAACACAAACTTAGGGGAGGGGAGATGTAACAGCCGTTGGTGACTGACTGAATACCAGTAGAGCTACCAACCAGTCAGTGCCTGTATTCATTTGCTAGGAAGAAACTGCCAGCCAGTGCAACACACTGGTAGGCAGCTGTGTAGGTTAGGAAATTACCTCCACCCCCCCCCCCCCACCCTCCACACACCTATTGCCCAACTCGGGTATAAAACCTACTCTGCAACGGTTTGCTACAAATCCCTAGACTTGTGGGCCACCCATCTTATAAACCTTGAAAATAAAAACCTTGTGGAGCTTCATTCTCAATTATTACAAATTCTAGGTTTGGATCGGTGTTCGTCGGTCACCCCCTTCAAATTACCAGTTGTGTCGTTAAATTTTTACTACCATCTTTGTTATTATTGTAAGAAACACACATAAAACTAACATTAAAACAGCAAGAAACTAACATGGAGCGAACAAGGTACTATCATCAAACTAACACATAACTAGCAAGAAACTAACATGAAGCTAATAAGAAACTAACTTAAAATTAACTTGAAACTTGCAAGAAACTAAAATCAAATTAACGCACTAGCCAGAAACTAACTAGAAGCGAACAAGAAACAATGATCAAATTAACATGCAACTAGCAAGAAACTAACATGAAGATATGAAGAAACCATTATCATTTTAAAATGAAACTAGCAAGACTACCACGAAGCTAATAAAAAAAACATGAAGGTAATTAGAAGCTAACATCATATTAACATGATACAAGCAAGAAACTAACATGAAGCTAATAAGAAAAAACTAACATCAAACTATAAAAATAAACTGACCTGAAGCTAATGACGAAAAAATAGCCAACTGTGGGAGAGCTAAACCAAAACTAGACTGAAAACCAAAAGTGGGAAAAGGGTTGGGAAACTTTGGGTTTAAATTAGGGTAAAGAGGCTTGTTAGGTTGGGGGGAAAAGCCTAACCACAATTGGGCCTACTAGAGGCCTAATAAGCCAGAAATACCCCTAACCAGAAGACCTAGAAGGGGTTGAGGGAGGACCAGCCGGGTGGCTGGCCCGAAGGCTTTCTGATTTTACCATGCTGGCCCCTTGCTTAAATACGTTTTGGTTGCCCCTGGCAACTGCGAAATAGCCAGGGTATTATGGGTAATGGGAAGTTCTAGAATGTTCTAGAGGCAGGAAACGGAAACTAAATTACAAGACATAGATAATGTCCACCTATGTAAGAATGGACACCCAAGACTAAGATTGGCCATTGGCCCCAGCAAACATGCAAGTAACAATTTTACGACAGCTAATAACAAACTGACCTGAAACTAGCAAAGAGCTAACATGTAACTAATAAGAAACTAGCATCAAACTAACATGAAGGTAGCATGGACTAATACGAAACTAGCAAGAAACTAATAAGAACCAACATCACTTACACGAAACCGCCAAGAAACTCGCATGAAGCTAATAAGAAACTACTACATCAAACTAACACGAAACTGGCCAGAACTAAGATGAAACTAACTATAAACTAACATCAAACTAACATGAAACTGACCGGAAATTAACCTCAAGATAACAACAAGCTCAGTGAAACTTAAGAGTAATAATTATGAAGCTTGAAAGAAATTAACACGATACTAAACAGAAATGAAACTGAAACTAGCAATACAAACATGAAACTAACAAGCAACAGATGAAACTAGCAAGACACAGACATGCAACTGACAAGGAACAGATATGAAACTAACAAGATACAAAATCGAAATTAAGAGAAAAAAGACAAAAAACATAAAACAGACATAAAACACATGAAAGTAGGAAGAGACAAACTTGAATTAGCAAGCAACAAACATGAAACTAACAAGCAATAGACATGAAGCTAGCTGGAAACTAACACGAAACTAATATAAAATTATCAAGTAACGAGCACGAAACTAGAGACACTAACCTAAAACTAACAAACAATTAACTAGAAATTAACAGAAATTAGCAAAACACTAACATGAAACTAACACGCAACAGTCAAAAAACTAACGTGAAACATCTAAAATCTCAAGAAACTATCACGATGCTTGTAAGAAACTGACGTTAAACTAGCAAGAAATTATAAAAACATGACAACTAGCTAAATGAAGTTAGCCTGGATCCATTAAAAAATTAGCAAGAAAGTAACAAGAAAGTCAAAATAGGCCTAACGTGAAACCACTAAAAGGACGAGAGCTGCGCGAAGGCATTTGTCCCCATAAACATCTACTATAGGTTTTGGGCTGCTACAGTACTAAAATTCAGTAGATACACTTTAGAAATGAAAATGAAATAACATAGCATCCATCCAACAGCGAACAAGCAGAAAGGAAAAAACATGCTCCGAAAATATTGCCCACTTCGTTTAATCACTAAAGTTGCTCGCTTGGCGGCCATTTTTGGTCGGAAGTCTTTCGCAATGGGCCCACTTTTACACGTAACCTTTCTCTAAAACGTTTCGTGACCCAAGGATACACCGGCACTCCCTTGGTGGTCATTCTGGCTTAGATTCTCAATTTGGAAAACAGCTTTCCACGATTTCTACTCGTACAAGACACTTAAAGGGAGCAATTTCGATCGTTTTAGCCCCCTCTTTTTTTTCATTGGGTCACTCCATCGTCGAATGGTTTCTTCTGTTTTTTTTTTTTTTTATTTTATTTTTTTAGAGAGTGGTTAGGTTGCTTTTCTATTCTCTGGCACACGCAGCTGAGCCAACACAATTTCAGTGATGGCAGTAAATAAATTGGAAAAGCCGTGTTACAGAAGTAACTAATTACACCAGAATGGCTGTTACGCAGTCATTGGCCAAACGAACAAAGTGGCCACTTTGGAAACCGAATCCAAGTCCAGAATGGTCGTTGTTTTAAAGGAGAAGTATGTCATTTTAGACTTAAATATTGTAGCCAAGTTTATATATTTTCCTGTAGTTTTAGGTTTTTAAAGGCGGAGGGTGGGTCAGGGCCGCTTTCGATAGGAATAAGATGAACATGCAATGCTTCATGATTCTAAAGGGGGCAGAGGATCAATCTAAAGTATAAGAACGTCAAGCAAATAGATGGCAGATCGACACTTACGTAAAAAAAATTTGATTTGATTGTCGGCATTACGAAAATGAACCTTTAATTTCACTTTATTTTATTTCTGTTCTCTCTTCATTGCCAAGAAGGCTGCGTAGAAAAGTTCTTTTTTTTCCAATTTGCTTACAACACTGAGTAAAGCATAGAGAAAAAAAAAGGCAATAACAATTAATGGGTAAATATCATCAACTGAATAAAAATTGGCTTCGCGATTTAGAAAAAAAGCATTAGTGCTCGTATCCCCATGGAATTCACATCTATACACAAATAAAAAAAAAAACAGATATGAATTCACTCGAACGAAACGAACTATAATTTGAACTCCAATTCCAGGGAACAAGGATTGTTTTAATTCCTCGGTAATATCAGAAAGTGAATGCGGCGTTTGAAATGGGCCATATCTGTGAGTGTGTTTGCGGGTGTGTTTAATTTGTTTATTATACAGGCGTTTTGTCATTATAAGGATTTGTTTTGTCTTTGTTCATGTTTTAATTGTTTCGTGTAATTGGCTATGTGTGCATTTTGTGTGTGCATCTTTAATTTGTGAAACATACAGGCTCTTGGTTGGTAAGTGTATTTGTTTTGTCCAATTTCTTGATATTATCAATACATGGATGCAATTTGCATTTGTAATAGGCCATGATTGTGAGTATGTATGGGAATGTTTTATTTGTGTATTACACAGGCATTTTGCTCTTTTGGGGAGTTTTGTTTTGTTTTGTTCATTTGAATTGGAGTTCAAGGTATAGTTCGTTTCGTTTCGTTCGTTTGTGTGCCTTTACAACTGTGAATTCCATGGGGGTATACGAACTCGAATGTTTTTTCTGATTGTCGAAGCCGTTTTTTGTTTCGTTAATTATCTGTTTTTTTTTTTTTTTGCTTCTATTTAGGTTTAGTTTTTAACGACATACAAGTACTGGCTGAAACCCATGCCCTGGATTCGTTTTCGTATAATATCACATTTTTTGGTCGTTTTCCTCACATTTTTGGTGGTTGTCAACTATTTCCAAAAATGTGAATGTGAATTTGTAACAAACTTGTTCTTGAACAATCTTACAGTAGTCTGAATTTCACTACGAAGCCATTTTTTTGTGTTTTGCATTAATTTGTAATTTTTAAACAACCTTAAAATAAAATTCAAGCAAATATTACAGTGGCGCTTCCCATTTATTACTGGCTGTGATTTTCTTACAGAAATTTGAATGGTGCCACGTAATTTGTGCACATCTGCGGCTCAAACTTGATAGGTCCACCAAGTAATAAATAGTTAATGAAAATTCAGAAAATTGTTTACTGCGCAGTTTTTAAGCATTTCATTTAACGTTTGAAGTTCAGTCGGTGGAATTAACCTGGCGAAAGAGTTTGGAGTTTGACAACATCACGACATCAAACGCCGAAAAGATTGACGGAACTCCTTAACAGGTTTTGTTTATAATAATAATATGATAATAATGATTTAGCCACGATAGCGACTGGGAGGACAGAAGGGCAGGTGCCACTTACACTGGTCCCGTGGTTAAATGAAGTCAGTGGTAGCTCTTACGTTTAGGAAATTGTGTAGATTGCATGCCCTGAGTAAGGTCTTAAAGTGTTGAGGGCAACGAGCAGAGACCACATTCTCGGGAAGGGAGTTCCAGACCATAGTGACCCTATACGAGAAAAAGCTTCTTCGACACTCAGTGCTAGCTGGCTGGACCACCAACTTAAATGAATGCCATTAAGGTAAATTGAAAATAAGCCAACAGCGAAAATCATACACTAGAAATAACGTAGTTCAGTAAGCCACCTTTAAGCACTTACGTTTCGTCGGAGTGGCATGACCCGGATTCGAACCGGCTACCCAATTCGCCCCCAGATCACTTGCATAGCGCCTTAATCGCTATGGCCACATCCTCCACTGGCATAAAGATAACTCAATGAATCATCTAGTGTAGGATTTTCGCTGTTGGCTTATTTTCAATTTTCCTTAATATTATTTCCAGCGATTTATGTCTATTTATTTCTCCTTTATTGAGCCTTGTAAGTGTATGATTTGTCTTCCCACTCCATGATTGTCTATGGCCGAGTGAATTTCGGTGCCAGTGGAGGATGTGGCCATAGCGATTAAGGCGCTATGCAAGTGATCTGGGGGCGAACTGGGTAGCCGGTTTGAATCCGGGTCATGCCACTCCGACGAAACGTAAGTGCATAAAGGTGGCTTACTGAACTACGTTATTTCTATAGTGTATGATTTTCGCTGTTGGCTTATTTTCAATTTTCCGTAATATTATTTCCAGCGATTTATGTCTATTTATTAAATGAACGCCCGCGTGTGGCTTTGTACGAATCAAGTTCGAAAAACGGAAAATCGACGGAAAGGAACGCATGAACAATCCTGTAGGTAAGAAGCAGGTCCTCACGAAGACGGCGCAGCTCCAGCGACTCCAGGCCCGCGCGTTCCAGACGAATGTCATAAGGAAAGTTTTGTAAACCGGGTAACCCCTTGGTGAACCTGCGTTTAGGAGAGATATCACATCTGTTTGGTCCAAATCTAAAATCCATTTTCTTTTCTTTGCAATTACAAGATAATAGAGCCGAAAATCCGGGTTCACAGTTCCTTTTTTTTTGTTTGTTTTCATAGTTCCATTAGTATAGTTTGTTCCACATTATGTTTGCAAGAATCTTAGCTGTATGACGCCAATTTTCTTCCACTACGAGTGCAAAAAGCCCACTCGTATACCCTAACAGTCACTGTGTATACGTCATGTGGTCAGTTTCCTGCAAACATAATGTGGAACAAGCTATAGAGCAGTGACACGACGTAGTATTTTTGTATATAACTCTATGCTGGAGCCTTAATGGGTTAGCCGCAAGGGGCACTGCAGAGAGAAACAGAAGGGCGTCATACTGAAGCCGATGCTGCGAAGAGTGATTTCTTAGACCTAAAACGCGCGATTTTTGTTGTTGGAGAAAACAACGTTATTTTAAGCCTAAGAAATCCGCTCTTCCGTTGATTTTCCCTCCATTTTTATGTAGTGCACCTTGTAGTTATGCCCTCCAAAACCCATACTGGTGCCAATATGGCGGGAAATGTCACTGCTCTAAAGGTTTACGTCTGTTTTAGTCTTAGGCGAGAAGTCCACCAAGCTGTCATTATTTAGCATCTAGAGGAAGCCCGTGCTACGCACGGCTGGTGTTGGACGCACCGTTTGCAACAACACTGGTACGGTTCGGTCACTCAGCGCTCTTCGGCCGTTTAAAGTCGTGACGTCAAATGCCAAGCCCTTTTGGGAAGTTAATCCCACCTAGGAATAGTTAGAATGTTAAATGAAACACCTGAAAAGTGCTTACTGCGCAATATTCATGTATTTCAGTTACGACGTTTGAAGTCTTAGTCGGTGGAATTAACTTTGCGAAAAAGCTTGGCGTTTGTTATCACAATTTCAAACGGGCGCAGAATTTGTCAGGAATCCTTGACAAGTTTTGTTTTGGGGAGATATCATTCATTCTTGTCCATATTGACAAGATCCATTTTTTTCCTTAGCAAAAAGCCGGAAATCCAGTTTGATTGTACTCTTTTTTTTTTGGGGGGGGGGGGGCGGAGGCCTTTATTACGTTTCCTCAAATAGGTAGGTTAACCTGTTTACTAGTCAATGGGAAAAGCTACAATTTCTCCTTCGTGCTGCTGCTAACGTACTGGATACTAGTGCCTTGGTGTTCATTGTTGTAAGCAAAATATGTCGTGTCAGGAGTGGTTAACGCTCGTTAAACCCTTTGAAACCCTTTGATGTCGTTCATTGTTTGACTGTCCGAACCATGTCGTGTTTAGACAATCACTGCTGGCCCTCTAGGCTTTCGGGGGGGGGGGGGGCGCTACAACGGGCTCTAGGGGAGACACCTCACTCCACCGTCTCCATTTCTCGTTTCCGCGCAATTGGGAAATTAGAATTTTGCTAGGAGTTGTATGAATTTGGTTATAAATTCGGCTGTGAATCACTTTTTGTAAGTCTATGGGATTTTGTAAGGGATTCCATAAGCTGTAAGTGAATTCTGTGGGTGTTTGTGGGTGTTTCTAGGTTAAGTTAAGCTCAGTTTTGTTTGTTTGTTTGTTTCTTGTTAAGTGTGTCAGAGTACGTGGCTTCGGGTCCCTTTACTCTTCAATAAACCTGCAAACTTATATCGTTCATTGTTGCTTTATTGAAGCAAATAATCCTCATCGTCGTGGGCCGTGGACCAGAGAATGGGCTCGTGATCCCTAAAAAACAAACAACAACAACAAATAACCCAGTTCGGGTTCGTGCTCCCTAAAAATAAACAATAACAACGAATGATGTAACCAGTTTGGGTTCGCACACCTAAAATCGAAAGAACAACAACAACAAATATTGTAACTCTGTCCTAGAAATCCTATTGAGATTGACTGGTAACTGTAAACTTTCGTTACCCCTAATCCCCACACCAGCAAAAGGTGCGTTCCATGATTAAACTATAGCTA
Organism: Lithobius niger; assembly: GCA_023313725.1. Lineage (NCBI taxonomy): Eukaryota > Metazoa > Arthropoda > Chilopoda > Lithobiomorpha > Lithobiidae > Lithobius > Lithobius niger. The sequence goes on along the minus strand of JAHWFP010067529.1, from coordinate 8,751 downwards.
TTTCAAAAATTTCAACTTTACGTATGCATGGAATAATTTATTTTCGTGATATTAGTTAGTTAGCTAACTAGTAATGATTAGGCAACTCTGAAAGTTATTCACACATTTTTTGTCAACAAGAATACGTCAAGCTTTGTCACTATTAGTGACTATACTATGTGACCACTGATCTGTATAGGCTATGTTGCGCGTTACGTTGCAACACTATAACTGTGTGCCCGGAGGCGCACCGCGTTGCAAAAATGAATATGCTTGCTATACAATCCAAATCGCCGTTAGCTGCTACTTGCGAAATTAAAGCTGTAGGTAAAAATTAGGCCTAAGAGTTGACAATTACGCCTAAAATGTAAAATAAGCTAACACAGTTTTAAGGGGCAATTCTGATGGTTACTGCTTTTAGATTATGTAATAGAGACAGCAGTTGCAATGCTTGGCAGAGGTGTGCGACTCACCATTGGCAATGACGGAACTGTACAGAAGACTGGTTGCGACTAGGCAGTCGCTGTAGCCCCTTGTTGTGATCAAGGCCGAAAATTTAAATTTGGAGTGTTTTCTGTGTTTGTGCGGATTCGCATGTCAGTAGCGCCTTTTTTGTCTTCTTCCCTGACCCACAAAATAATTTTATACTGAGTGTATTTTCATAAATTTGTGTTTTTGTGCTTGATGACCTATACAAAAAAATTCTATGAAGATAATCCAACCTTATCGCAGAATGAAAGGCAAGAAATGAGAGTTGTCAGACAGATCAGATTATCCCTCATCCGTCCACATCCATATTCGGATAACAGCATTAAGAAGAAAATTAAATTAAATAGTTTTCAGGAGAGTAGACTCAAACTACGATGTAGACGAGATTCAGGTTGTCTTAATTTTGTGACCAGAAGAAAAAAAAACTGACACTTGAGTCGTTCGAGAGAAATGGAGGAAGAAAGAATAATGGGGCAATGCCTAGTTAAATTGCATAAACTATTCTTTTTATTCATAAACTGCAAAGGTGTCCATCGTCCATAACTGTGTCTACTACGAAAAAATGGCCAATATGGAATTCTCCGGAAAATAGGTCATTACTGTCTACATGTTTAAATTCCATAAAAGCCCCCAAACCTCGCTTTTTACGGATAAAAAATGAAAAGTTTAAACGTTTAAACGTTAATAAATAGAATTAATAAAACAAAAATAAGGGATTGGCCTTTTTTTTTTAAATATTGGGGCCGATGACCTTACATGTTGAAGAAATTAACTAACTCTGTCTATCCGTTGCATGACTCATATTACAAGATGGGTAATCATAAATACCCTGATAGCTTCACTTGTTGAGGATAGATGTTTGGTTGTTTCAGTTTGTGAAAGAGTGATTTTTTTGTGTGTGGAGAAGCCGCCTTTGACTCAGTTGTATCCCACCAACGAAGAGCTTAGAATAGAATAGAATAGAATAGACGTTGTCGGCCAGTAAGCTTACAGCTTTTGAAGGCCCAAGCGGCAGATGTTAAGTGGAAGGAACCACCATCGTAAACAGTTGTTTTTTGCCGCAGGAGGGAGGAAACCGGTGTACCCGGAGGAAACCCTCGTACAACAGGTGGGAAACAACCGGAGAAAAACCCGTACATATACACTTCCCATTCCCAGGATCGAACCAGGGTCTGTAGGAAGCCAGAGATGTACAGATGGGACCAAGACGCCTATCGAATCTGACGCCCCAGTGCTCGCAGCTACCCGTGCTTGTTATACTTAATCCATGAATTTTATTAGGGAAAAGAAATTACAGCGCAACGCATCTCTATAGGGCAGTGACACGACGTAGTATTATTGTGTATAACTCTATGGTGGAGCCAGTTACTGGGTTAGCTGCAAGGTGCACTGGTGGGGGAAAAGAAGAGCGTCTTACTGAAGCCAGTGCTATTAGACTGGATTTCTTAGGCCTAAAACGCGCGATTTTTGTCGATTTGTTGGCAGTTGCTGACATTTTTAAGCAATTGGAATCGTTATTTTCCAATTACAACCTAAGCAGCATACGGGATTGACTAAAAGTACCATTGTTTAACCCACCATTTCAATCTAGTGCCCCTTGCAGCTATCTCTCTTGTAGCCATATGACGTCACTTGACGCTGCTCTATTCCTATACAAAGATTCTAAAGTGTGCCTTGATGTTCAGTAAAGAGACAAAATATTTGGAAAACTATTGCAAGTTACAAAAGTAGTACTCGAAGTAAACGAGGTGCCGTCCATGGCTGACATGTATGTGTGGTTTTTTTTTTTTTTTTTTTGGAAAGACAGCGATGTTCTTATTTGCGCTTGAAGAGAATTCCTCTAGTGATATAAGATGATCCAAAACTAGCTCTGAATTTGAAATAAAGACTGATGTTCATCTAAAACTGATAAACCTACCTTACGATAGGTAAACTTGAAAATGAATGCGCATGAATATGTATTGAAGCAAAGCCAAACATGATTCAGTTGTGGAAGGCTTCGGTTTGAGCTTGGAATGGTGAAACAGTCCGGTGATATTGATTTTACCTAAAATTTATCGTTACCTATTTTGGCATGCGTGTTTAACAGAAAGAGGATTTACCTAATCATGTTAGTTTAATCAGCCAGAAAAGCGGATGGAACGAAGATAATCCCGAAGTAAGCTCCACAAAACTGTGTGTATATATATATATATATATGTTTTGCAGATGACTTCATACAATGTGGAGATTTCTGGGACGTACAACGGCTCCCCCAATCCCAACACCAGTTAAGGGACTAACAAACAGGTGTTACTTGGAGCCTATCAACGGGTTGTGTGAATTCCGAATTTAACTAAGCTGACGGAATAAATCGGTTACGTGGTTCAGTTGTTGTGATGTTTTGAATGCAAATAAGAGCGATCGTTTGCTCAGGCGCGCTTGACATACATGAGCGACTTTTTCCTTGGCACGGGGTTGCAGTGTTGCACTGACAACAAGGTTGGACTAGTTTGAATTCACGTTTGGGGATTGGGACAGAAGGAAATAATTCTAATAATGCGGGCGGAAATTACCTTACGATGTGGGTCGATTGGAGGATCGTGACGGATAAATTCGATATCGGTTCACACCTAATTGTTGGGAGCCACCTGGCAGAAGACCTGATTGTTGGCGGTGGTTCTGTTAGCATACGGCTTAGGTTAAGGTTAGGTTAAGTAGTTGGTACGTTGTATTGAGCGCATGGTGTGTAGGCCCGTTGGCTTAGTGCTAAAAATCAAACCAAATCAAAAGACCAAGCGAGCTCGAGCCATTACAGTTGATGACGCACATTAATTACAGACAATTTGTATGCTACAGATTTTTACAATTGATCACACAACCATAGGGTTCAAAGGGTTTAACGAGCGTTGACCATTCCTGGTCATCTGCCCGAAGCCCTAAGGCAACCTCATCTCTATTAACAATGAACATTAATTTTTAAATGACAATAGGTTGTTACGATATGACGTCATGTAAACATTGGGCTTGGTAGAGTTCACAACTCGTCACCAACTCGACTTCATTGGAGTGGTATAGGATAAACGTTTGAGGTCCGAAATAAATCTCACAACAACCATCTTTTTTTTATATAATTTCAGTGGAAATACCGTTAATACAGTTCAAGAAGATTCTAGTCAAGTATCTTTTTATTTGTCTTAGTTTTTCGGTAAATTTAAAGATAATTCTACAGAAATTCAAATATTTTTGTGTTGTTACATTTAACTGGAATTTCGTGATGTTACCTTAACAGGATTAGGAGCTAAGGATCGTTCGAGAGAGATCGAGATCTGCTAGAGGAAAAAACAATCTAAGGGAAGAGCTAATTTAAGCTTTATGCTTGTTTTGCTTCTTTAATATTGAATCAGTGCTCGTATAGTCAATATATTGTTTGATTTCACGTTTTCTGAAAAGGGGAAGAAAATAACCGAAAAACAATAGAGACTGAAAAGCTTCAACGTGTCAAGAGAGTAAATCAGTGGCCTGAGATGTAGATTGTTTACAGTCCAAGCCGTTCGGCAGTAATAACCACGGTGATTAACTGGCGGCTTTTAATCAAGATTCCAAATCCTTTTTATGATTTGTCCAGCTTTCGTTTATTCTTTTTTTTTTCTCTCTTCTGATTATTTTGTAATTCAAAACGTTGGAGTGCCGCAAACAGTTTTGATTATTGTTCACACGTTTTTATTTTTTAATCTGTCCCTTATTTTTCTCGTGCCGTAATTTCATGCCGAAGCGGAATAGCGGCTGGCCACGTGAGGCCTAAATTTTTCAACGTTCCCGTGCGGGAAGGAGGGGGGGGGGGAGTCTGTAGGATGGACGAAAAGAATAAATGAACCCAATAGCGCGTGCACAGACTCCCCAGAGGGCAGGGGCAACTTTTAATAAAAGGGCACAGTTAGTTTTAGTGGACTTTTTACTGGCGACCTTTCTTATTATTTTGCTATTTTTTTTGTTATTATTTTGCTCTTTTTTTTACCCTTTTCGGTTCCCTCTTTAGGCTTTGATTGAGATCGCCTCAAGCCTTTTTTTTTACCATATTTTGGCCTTTTTTAGGCCCGTAGGCCCTTTCTTATAGGCACTGCCCTCACCAGCAAATATCGGCACAAAAAGACTTTAAAAACAATATTTAAAAAAAAAGGAGATTTAGCAAAAAGGGCAACGGCGATGCCTCCATGCCCCTTCCTGCGGACGCCACTGAATGAAGCAAAAGTAAGATAAGGCGGGAATTTAACTTCCCACAGCAAAAAGAAACGAGGGCACAGCGCCGAGTTCGTTTCCTAACGTCACGGGTGAAGTTTCATGAGTTTCCCTGTTGACCAATGAACAGCTTGGGATCAGAAGGGTTATAACAACAAGCAGCGCAAGTAGGACACAAGGATTCCCAAAAAGAAAAAAAAAGGAGAGAAAATAAGGGAAAAGAAGAGAGTTGAAGGAGTGGCATTGGCAGATCCCCCAGGGAGGGCAAAGGCTAACTTTTGATAAAAAGAAGCAATCAGTTTTGGGAGTAGACAGTTTTAAGCGCACATTGTTTAGGTTATGAAAAGTTGAATAAATGTTTCTCAGGCATCGCTGCATAGTCAAAAACCTCCACGTAGAAATATTTGTATCTTAAAATAATTTTATCGTCTAATTTGCAGACGTCCCTTGCTTAGTTTTACTGTGAAAGCAAGCCACAAAAATTTGTTGCCAAAATAATTTTCTTTAAACAAAACCAGCAATGCCCATCTCGATTGTTCCAAGGATACTTGACTGCAGCGTACTGTTAATTGTGGATTATTGTTATTATAATAATAATAATAATATTTTTTTTATTGTGTTAAGATAGCCCCACAAGAAATAAAATGTACGCAGTCGTGTTGTGGCACAAGGAATCACAAAAACATGGTGCGATCAACAAATAAAACAAACGCATCATACAATTCAATTAATCAGTTACACAGAATACATCACCAAACTTAGTGAATGGATTCAATGAGTACAAACACAAATATTCAATAATTTTTAACCTTAGCACATCAACAAAGTAAATCAAATTTTTCATTAAAAGATAAACAACTTCATTGCGACATCATCCATTCTTTTAGTTGTTTCAGCGAATTCGAATACTTATCAATTAAAAAATAAATTCTTTGGTAACGTATTAAAGATTGATGGCAAAATATAATTGCTATTTCGTTTTCCGTAATTATTCCTGAAAAATGTAGTTCCAGTTGTAAAGAATTTAATCGATTTGGTAAAATCTTTTTGCCAATAAATTTAACCGAAAGTCGAATTGGGAGCTAGGGGCTACGAGATACCATTTGGAGGGCATAGCTACAAGGTGCACTAGATTAAAATGTAAGAGAAAAACGGCACTTCTAGGCAAGACAGTTCCTTAAGCGCGGATTTCTTAGGTTTAAAATAACGTTGTTTTCACCAACAAAAAAATCGCGCGTTATAGGCTTAAGAAATCCAGTCTAATAGCATTGGCTTCAGTAAGACGACCTTCTTTTTTCCCTCCAGTGCCCCTTGCAGCTAACCAAGTTACTGGCTCTACCATAGAGTTATATACAATAATACTACGTCATGTCACTGGCCTATAGAGATTGTAATCAGAAAAATGATCATGGTTTAAAAACAAATTCCGGTCTTTTCAGAAAATTACGCAAACAAATCCCAGCCATTAAGAATCTGAAACGGTCGACTGAGCAGCCTCGTCAGGAAGGGTGTCCAATCTCGAATCGCCTTTAGACTGAAAAAGCTTTTCCTGAACTGGATAACGAATGATCTCTAGTGGGCAAGTAAAGTCAAGGGTCCGAAGAATAATGCCAGGAACAAATCTGAAAATTAAATATGGGTGAAAACCTATTTACGTTGCCTTTTTGACTTAAACGTCAGACTGCCTGAGCGGGGAATTGAACCGACGACCTTTGAAACCAAAGACCGAAGTCCTACTGCTAAGTCGTACTAACACGGCCAAAAGGGAACGTCCATAGATAGCATTTAACTCGCACACACACACATACACAATAACACAAGCGCCCCCCCCCCACCCATGGCGATTGGCAACGTGTCTGTTTATATGTACATGTGTGCTGGTTAATGCTGCCTATGGACGTTTCCTTTTAGCCGTGTCAGTATGGTTAGCGTTAAACTTCGCCCTTTGGTTTCAAAGGTCGTGGGTTCAATTCCCTGCTCTGGTAATCTGACATTTAAGTCCAGAAGGACACTAAAATAGGTTTGCATCCATATTTATTTAACACCTGTTGCGCCCATTTGGCTACCCGTCCTGTTTAATAACTATTCTGAAGTTCAAAGTGTGATCTGTAAGTAGTCTGCATAATGCAAGAAACCCGAGTCCAACACGGAATAACCTTATGCCGTAAGGCAGAGTCGGCATTCCTGGCAAGTTTATAGTAAAACTGCGTTAGACAGATTCCAGTTTGTATAGATGTCACTGAGCAGCGATGGTGACCACACTGGGCAGGCATATTGGATAGTTGACCTATAGAGAATTATTAAGGGTACCAGGGTTAGAATTTATCTCCGATGCATTTTTGATGGAATCATTTTAAGCTTAAAAGTAACCTTTACCACAATCTTAAAATTTCTGCTGCACCAAAACAGGATCTTTTATGGTGGTATAGGTTTTTATGCAAATTTGGCTTTTGTGAATGCGTGTAATAGCGGGGCTGGAGCCAATCATTTATAAGAGTGCACTTACTGTCATCCTAGCAGCTCTCTGCAGGGCACCGGCATGGGCCAATAAACAAGTGATTTTGCTTACAGATGGTCAAGTTGCGCGGGCAATTATTAGCAAATTGGTTATGCCCGCCATTCGGGAACTGTTCTGGACATCCGTTAACTTTAACTTCACGTTGCATTGCGTTCATGCGGAGGGACAGAAAAACGTAATGGCCGACGCGATATCAGGCATATAATCGACCACCGGCAGTGAAGGCGCATTGAAAAATTGTTGCGTCAGTGGGCACGTCCCATAACAACGCCGTGCCCCCATTTTAGCTGCCTCATCGCATGTCTTTGAAATCCATTTGACTGATCCGTAGGTGGCAAGGAAATGCCAACTGAGGTGTGGCTGGATGTTGAAATGACTGGATGGTGAAGTGGCCAGGCTAAAAAGATTGGCTCTTGCACGCACTTCGCAGCACACGTACACTTCTCAACTCAAACAATATCTTCGCTGCTCAGTCTTTGCGTACTAACCAAGGCCTGCTTCCAAACAACCATCATGCGGTACATGGCACCTTCTTGACAAGACGTTATTGCTATGTTTATATTGTGAAAAAAAATGGGATGGAGTGTTGCATACCACAACAATCCATTACAAAACAACTTCGCTATCTCATCCACGTTATCGCATCCAGAGGCTCGTTTTGGCCTCTGCCATTGTAAACAAATTATGACCCGATCCCTTCGGCTTCAGGCTGTCTACAAATGCATTCGATCACGTGATATGGAGTGCGTGTCTTCAAGCTTCCTTTGGCCTCGTAGGGAAAGCCAATCAATTGCCCCAAACTCATTCTTCGTTTGACCCACTAATACAGCCTCGCAGGTGCGATTTCATGGTTCGCGGAGGTTGTGTGCGAGGCTTAAGACACAGAAAAGAAAAACAATCCAGTTTTCTCCGCGGATTCTGATGATTCCACTGCCCCATCTCGCCCCCTCCCCCCCCCACCCGTTGTGACAGTGTTCCACCATTATTAAAGTCCTCTCTCTGTTTTCATCTGCTGGCCTTAACGACCCTACTTTGGTTGCACCATTCAACAACACGTGGGTGCCTTTTACACCTAAATGCTTTAACGAACGTTTGTGTATGATATTCAACGACCTGCGTCTGGCTCCTTTTCTACACGTTTACCTTTCGACGAGGCGGTGTGTCTTGGGACCTGCAACGTGCCATGAGAACTAATGAACCTAAGCAATTAGCGTAGCGATGCTTGCCACACATCGGCAAGCTGCGGATCATATGGCACAGGGAATTTAAAACTACGTCTCTATGGTGTCGTGGGTTTTGGGCAATTTGATATCATATTATACGCACTCGCAGACTCGGTTCTCTGGAGGGGGAAGGGGAGTGGATTCACCGGTTCCACGGCAATTCGGTTCCGGACAACTCGGTCCCGGACAATTCGGTCCCAAAATTACAGATAGTGCCGCTCCCTTTCGTCCCCCTCTTGATCCGGCACTGTCAAGTGCTTGCGTGTTTGTCCTTCTCCTCTTCGAGATCTAAGGCACCTACAAAGATGAGAATAGGGGTCATTC